>VDFB02000013.1:246114138-246162964 GCA_007258455.2 Sequoia sempervirens | reverse complement strand
TTAATCCAATTGATGGAAGGAGGATTAAAGAGATAAGGTATTATTGATTAAATACCTTAGGGATTTGGCAGAATTAAAGATATTAATTAAATAATAGGAGTATTACTTAATTAACAAAAATAAGATGAAAGAGGATGAATTTGGATAAATTAAGTGTCCAAATTTAGACATCTACATTCTTAAACCAAATTCCAATAATTTGTCAACTCAACCAATATATAAAACCAAGATGGTGGGATACCAACTAAATACCTTGACTGTGAATTAATTACAACACCAATATTGGAGGATAATACAATGACCATTTATTCCAATAATTACCAAACAAGAGGATTCTAGGGATTTTCTTCTTCCTTTTAACCATGAAGAGAAAGATCCCAAGTAATTTCCCAACCATCTAGTCAACCTACTATTCCCCTTATCCATAAATATTAAAACTTACATAGAGTAAAAAAAATGAGTTTGATTTCGTGGGTAAACTAAAAAGTGTGTCATGATTCCACTCTTTCAATATATTATACATATCCTTATCTATGCCAAAATTATTAAGGACATTTGTCTTAAGAAAGGTAAAAAGAAACAAGATACTTAGTTTATTCAAGTAATTGGAAAATTGTCCAATCTTATGCTTGGATAAGTGCTCCTAAGTATTCAAATATAAGTAGCCCTATTGTGAATGTTCATATAGGGATAACCCATATTCCACATACTTTTATTGACTTAGCATTTATCATCACTATTATAAATAAACACACCATGGATAGGCTAAATTTATAGGATCTTTGAAAAACTCCCCTTCCTTTAGATGGTTGCTCACTCTCTAGTCAAGCTTGAGGGATAAATATTTAAAAAAAAAATTTGGTGAGTATATATATATATAATTAATTAATTTAGCCAAAGCTTATGTTGGGGGGATATCCCTTTGCCCATGGGAGACCATGGTTGGCTACTATTAATAGTTATAATAGTTGCCACTTAGAATATTTGGTCATTTCCAATGATAACCAAACTAAAAATATTACATTATATCTACATAATAACCATTTCTAGAAATTGAAGAACCTTTGTAGATAGATTTTAAATATGATCACCATTTTCCATTTTAGCATGTGTTGGCTATTGATAAAATTCTTGTTTTGTATGAAGTGGAAGACACCATCATTTCTAATAATTTTCAAAATGTGTATTCTTGTAATTCTACTTTGGAGGAAATGTTTTTTCATACTTGTAGAGATAATGTATGCCTATTTTAGAAATTCACTCTGGTTTCAAGATCCCAATCGTTGTAATATTTTTAAAATTTACATAAAATATTACCACATAATGGCTATAATTGCCCATGTTTGGTATTGGAACCAACCAACATATTTTAATCGCATGCAATGGAAATTTTGTATACTAAAACATTGAATATTAATCCTCAACTTAAGTCTAAATAGTTAAATAAATTGATCATTTTTAATGCTAGAATAGATTTGCATTCACATGGGACTATTAGGACATGTGTGGTATAAATACTAATACATGTGTGCATCACATTTATATCTAAGATGATAAGATGATTGTAGACTAATGTGATTAATTTTCTAAATCTAGGCACTCTATGAGGGCAATCAATGCTTTGTCATAACACCCATGTTAGGAAGATCCTCTATAACTCTTGAAATGGAGGGAAAAGGGGAAAATAATTCAATCAATGTAGAATGATGAAATGACCTAGGATTCAAACACACCTTTCCCTAATTTCATTGGAAAGAGAGAAGACCATAAAGGGATAGGATTGAATTTCAACCTTGAGGTGAGTCAACCCTATTTTGGACCTTGGATCTCTACTTTCTTATGACAAAAATGATTGATTTGCAAAGTTTTGGAATTATTTAAAGTGCATTAACTAAATGAATTATATGACTAAGACTTGAAATGCAAAGTTCTATAATAACAAACAAAAAAAAACAATAGTTAGCAGGCAGATCCAAGAAGGGCCTGGCAATGTGCACCTATGATAAAAAGTGGGTTTTGATCTCTAATCAGGGACTCATTCGCCCAAGGGTGAATGGGTCTTAGTGCAAGGGTCCATAATAATTTTTTGCAGTCCTTTGATCCTAGATCTAAGCTTCTGATTTCTCCAGGTTTGATTGTCAGAAAGCCAAAAATAAATCCACAAGTGAGTTTGTGTAGCTTGACAACAATGACGACAACTTATACAACTTTGTAAAATTGCTCCTTTGATCAACTTTCAATCTTTCTACACCTGTAAATCTACATATGCAAAGAGAGAAACAAAAATGTTTGTTTTGAGGTGAATGGGGGTTTGCCTTAGTCAAACCCCATGTTTGATAATTAAACCTTGACAATGAAATAATGATAAAATGAAGGAATTGATGAATGAACAATATTGTTTTAACTCACCAAACCCTTAATGGTTGTCCTTAGAGGACTTAAGTCAAACACATCACTCTAAGGCTTGGATCTTGCATGAATTGGATTGATTGGTTGATGCTTGAATACTTGAAACCCACATCACAATGTTAGCTCCAAAACATGACATGAACACACATGAACTTTGACATGATGATATGATCTTGATTTTTATTGTAGATGATTGATAAATCTACTCTTCAATGCTCTTGACAATAATATTTACTCTTGTGAAAGTTTCCTTGATCCTAGATAATGTTGCTTAGACTTGAATTGATAAAAATCCTATGTATTCATAAGTGTTTATCTAACTTCCCAAAAAATAGATTCCAAAATCCGACACTTGAAACTTGAATTTGAATCATTCAAATTCCATTAAAAACATATTAGAAATTAGGTCCTAGGACTTAAAGGGGACCCATTCGCCCTTGGGTGAATGGGTCTTAGGACCTAAGTCCAAGGCACTCGATTTCCAAGGTAATTTAATTAATGTTGGAAATTGCTTAATATAGGTTTCCCTTTTAGAAAAAAAGAATAATAAGGCTTTGGAATGCATATTTTGGTCAATTAGAGGCTCAATTAAGTCCAATTAATCAAGGGGATGCAAACATAGTGTGAAATTGTAAAGGTATATAATTTCCTACACTACAACTCTCAATTTGACCCTTCCCATATAATATCCCTATTCACTTTTAGTCTCAATTATCATAAATCATTCCAATGAATCAAAATAAACTCTTACAATCTTTATCGTGTTAAATAACACTTAATTTATTTTCCCTTTAGATAAATTTATGTAGAGGGTGAATTATTTTCATCTACTAATATAAAACAACCTTTCCCTAATGTAAATCTAGGCTAATTATATAAATTCATACAACATAAATCAACCTAGATTAAATCAATAATTTTCTAGGAATGATAAAATGAACAAGGGGGTTGTGATACTTATCTTTAAGATCAATGTGGATAATTGAATATGGTGTTGCATGGAGATCTGCCTACCTTGGGACTAAAAATGGATCCTCTCTATTTGTTTTTACCGTAGGATTATAATTGTTTGTCAAATTTGTAAGGGTCAATTCCAAGACTCTTGGTTACTCACACACATGGATCTATCATGTGATGTGCCAATCTAATTTATTAAAGTGTACACTCCTACTTTTTATTTTGTTGAATTCTCTACTTTGTGTTAATTGCCTTGAACTAGTAGTATTTAAAAATATATTGGAGAGATTATTGAATCATAAAGGTCATGTTCTCTTGGGTTGAACACCTTGATTAAACTATGTTTATGGTCATAGAAATGATAAAAGATAGTACTCTTTAGTCATGCAAATGCTCTAGAATGATGATGCAAATTTACATTCTTTATAATGCTCCAAATTAAAAGATTCTTAGAATGATTCTCCTCTTTAATGCATAGGGTTTTCAATGATTTCTAGATAATAAATGAATGAAAATTGGATGCCTTTAAATAATACTATATAGCAATAAATCACTTTAAATTTGTACCAAGTGGGATCGTGGCAAAAATGAAATGGGTGGGAGTATGCCAAATTTAAATTTTTAAATATTAAATTTAAGGGTCAATTCTACACAATATGAGATCAATGCTATGTTGTGGGATTGTCTTAGGACTAAAGAATGAAATAAAGATGTAGTAAATGAAGATATGGATATAAGGGGTATAGTAAATGTCACATGTATGGGAATATATGGGGATCCATATAAGATATGGTTAAATATATGTTGCTTAGTATAAATAAACAAGGATAACAAATTAGGGAATGAAACCGACTTTATATTATATTGAACCATTTATCAAAATATAATTAGATTAAATAATTCTTTCAAAATAGACCCAAAACTAAATAAAAATTAATAAAAATATATAAATTTCACTGTCTCAAAATATTATGTTTATTTGAAATTTGTATACTATAAAATTCTTATGAAACCAATCCATTTCATAAAGCCTAAAATTCACAATATATAGAATAATTGAAATAACTAAGGTATTTAAAATTTTCCTTATCCAAATTACATATGTCAACTTTTCTACATTATTTTTTTGTAGTGATCAAAGCAAGATTACAAAGAATAATAGATACTAGCTACTAGATGAAAATGAAAAATAATACAATACAATGAGCCAACATAAGACCATGTCCCAACACAACAATAGAAAAATACTTGAGCTAAGTCACTTTGCATTCATATTACATAGGTCAACTTTTCTACATTTATTCTGTAGACCATAATAAGCTTTTGGGTCAATAATGGTTCTCTTCTCAATTATAAATTGGAGGATTATATTTGTTTTGTGTAACTTCAAGTTAATTGACATCATCTCATTTTTCATAAGGCATGGAAAAGACCCAACTCTAATATAAACAAGAATGGTCCATCCTTACTACTTGTAATGTTGTCTTATATTTATAATAGATTTATAAATTTTATAAAATAAAAAAAAAAATTAAGTACTTAAGAAGGTTTTTAAATAATATTTATTGTAGAGAAGAAAAGTGCATATCATATGTTTTATCTTTTTATTTTATATCATTTTGTGTGGATGTTGTAAATATGTTAATGGACAAAATTACATAGAGGAAAAACATTCAAGAACATAATCATGAGCACAACTTAGATCCAAGCACTAGAAACCCTACATCTCCTTTGTAGGTGTAATGTTGAAAATTACATACCCATACTCTTTTCCCTTATTTTTGGGCTTGTTTTTATTAGAGCATCCTATTTGTAATAATAAGAATACAAGTGGCATATTCTTGCACAAATTTAGCTAATAACTTTCTTGTATCTCAATCCCATCATTACTTATCCCCAAAGATTTGGTCTTGATCCTAATATCCCTTATTTGTCATCCTATATTAGATTTTGTGAGTACAAATTTGACCCAAGTCACTTCTATAATTGTGGATCTAAACCCTACAATTTTGAAATTCAACTTCAAAATAATTCCCATTGACCCCCTCCTATTAACCATTGTGAGCTCACAAAGCACATGTTTGTGTTGATCTATGTGTTTGTTTATTATATTTAAGGACATTCACTCATTCATTTTGAAATCACGTAGGAATCTATTAAGTACGTCCGAAATTCAGTTTGCAAAATGGTAAAAAAAATCTAGCAACATTTGTAGATCATTACATCAACATACATAATATTAGGTACATTACATTCTTACTTTTAACCTTTGAATCTTTTAGCCAAAACCATAACATCGATTCAACTAGGGGTCTAATTGAGGAAAACATGATCCTCATTATTTAGTAGATTCCTAAAGTGTTTATGAATATCACCAATCCTTACATAGATTTAGATATTAGGAGATTGAGGTGTGCAAATCCTCATAGTCCACTTTCGACTAGATCAATTTTGTAGGTACAAGTTCAAGTTTGTGTGCCTATTCAATTTTGTAGGCTTAAATATCAAGTTGACAAGTGAAAACTTGGACTAAATCAAATACATAATCAAGTTGTAGATTATGTGACACCTATCTAATAAGGCCTATTTTTTTAATTTAAGTTAATTCCTAATATCTTTAATATCTTTTTTCCATCTTTAAAAAGTCAATTGAGTGCCACCTTTAAATTTTTTTAAATTCTACATTCAATTTAGTATTTATTATTCCCTACCCCATCTCATTACTCCAAGTCAAAACTTATTTATCATTGTGGTTTAATTTATTTTTAAAGATAATTTATGTAAACAGTGTTTTTCCATTATAATGACCAATTGTATTTTTCACCACACTTATGTAACCTTGGATCAATAAAAAAAATTCCAATAAATTGTATTCTTAAGTCGCTCCAACAATAAAAACTTGTACTCTTGAAAAAAGTTACGAATTAAAATATTACAAAAAATTATATATGTACAGGATTCATCCCATAGTGTGATGGTTAAGTGGTGGCATTATTATTGTGGCCACCAGGGGTCAAGTATGTCTTCACTAATCCAATGTGCTTGTAGGCTTGGCCCAGGCTTGAAACACTATACCTTCGCTAATCCAATATGCTCGCACACCTGACCCACAATCCCCAATTATGACCTAAACCACCTATAGACCCAAAAAACTAAATCATCCAACATCATAACCTATAAAAACACCTTTCTATTTTTGACAACCCTTCATTCTAAAGCAAGAATTGGGTATAAACTTCATTTGATTGCATCCCATGATTGAACACTTTTAACCAAAATATCAAGACACAAACTCCAAGCTCTAAGGGGACCACAACTCGTTCTTCCATATGTTTCTAGAAACAACCCATTCCCACAATCAACGCCGTAAAAGATAAGACAAAACCCTTATTTTCTTCAATACCAGCAGGATCACAAGAAGCGCACTGTTTAAGTCGATTGCCGCCAACTGGCATAAACAAAGGTACAGCCAACAATACGCGTGCGCGACAGAGAACATAACTACTGTGGTAACCACATGTCCGTTGGGTTAGGTTAGGTTAGGTAAAGACAATTTCCACGTACCTACCGGAAGATGAGCTGTCCAACGTCCCCGACACAAAACACGTGTAATAAGTGATGCTGACGTGTCACGCGGCGGGCCGAAGCCCGAAACGCCAACGGAACAGGAAATATAGCCGTTGGTGGCAACGGCATTTTCGAGAAATCCCGTTAAGCAAAATTAGTCCGTTGGTTTGTCGGAAAGCTTGTGCAACGTATAATGATTACACGTGCTATTCTCACTCATACGTTTGCTTTAAGCATTTTAAAAATCGGTTGCGGATTCGTAAGATTTGATTCAAATCTAGTTAAGGTGGACCGACAAGTCCGCACGTGAAAGGGCATCAATGCTTTTCAACGAATCGGAATAATAGCCCCTCTTTTAAATTTATTTATTAAGAAATTTCCCTCTTTTTGATTAATTTTTTCCTGGATTCCCCCACTTTGGGGGAATTTATAAATTTTTTTTTTTTATTGGGGGAATTTATAAATACTTTTTGCCAACAAAGGATTGGAGTACATAGTTTGTCGTAGACCCAAAGTGAAGGGCACATTCTAACTTCCTAGGTGTTGAAATACACTAGAACACAAATACATGTGAGGGTGTTCCCACCATAGGCCAGCTAAGATGGTTTAGCTAGAGGGCACTAGCTTGATAAGATGGAATAACTTAAGTAGTTATGGGTTATTGTAGGGCACGTCATGATTGAGTAGCCCTTAAGCTCAAGAAGCATTGAATGAAATAATGGTGGCTTCTCAATCACCATACCAAACATCAACCAAGGTAGTAAAGGTGTCAAGCTCCCACACAACCCAATAGTTTTTTTCATTAAAAGCACCAACTTTTTGTCCTCAAGTGATCAATTTTATTTAGCATCTCTTTAGTGGCTTCAAGGTAAAGAAATCAAGACAATTCCTTGTAAGGGACATCTTACCATACTCATTTCGATTCAAATGTTCATATTCCAATGTTTAGATTTATTTTATTAATTGTTGTTGTTGGTTATAACTACTTAGTGTTTAAGGGTTGCAATTAAGTGGTTGAAGTGTTGAATTTTTATTGTGGGTATTCAAAATTCTAAGTGTTTAGTTTGACATTTTAAGGAGGGGAGGTTTAAGTGGTGATTCTTAGTTTTGTATTATTTGTCTCTTACTTATAATTTTTAAAATTGTTATCTAATGTCAATGTTTTTAATAAGATTTCTATATCTAACCAAACAAGTAATTATGACTAGCATGTCACGGTTGATTAAGCCTTTATCATCAAGAGTGGAGAGTGCTAGTGTTTTAGTGTAGCAAGTAGAGTTGGGCATCATGTACATTTTGCTTCAAATCCATTGTAGTTAGTTGAGATCAAATGTCAATAATATGAAATGAGATTTCCTATAAGAATAAGAAGTTCTCTTCAAAGAGCTTGAAGAGACTTGCCATTTGCATAAAAAACACAACGTCAAGCATTTGAATTTCAACTTTGAATGGGTAAAACACAATAGTGAAAAGTAATAATACATCATGATTTCTATAAAAACTTGAGGCTATCAAAGGGGTTGGTAGTAAGTGGTTAACTCATTGAGTTCTTATTATATAAACCCAAGTTTAAATCTCCAAAGTATGTCTAAGGTGGAATTCTAAGTGGCGACTCTTGATCCTCCATTATTTGGCTTTTAGTAGTGGTTTCTAAGTTGAGTTGAGTATTGCATTATCATAAGGGACTAAATATTTGCATTAGTTACTCAAATGTTCATTTGAACTATATTTGATGATTGTCAAAAAATACTTTAAAAAAAATTGAGGTTTAGTTGGTGGAAGGATTCATAAACAAGATTAGGAAACACTAATAAATTAACTAGGGATGACTTACAAGTCCATTGATGGAGGAAGATAGCATGGAGGGTGGTGGAGATGGTGAACTAAAGGAGGCACAAGAGTGGGAAAAATTTAGAAATATGTGGCATTTCCTTTTTTGTGAAATAATGGATTGGGAATAGGAGGCGACAAGAGGAAGCAAAGTTTCCAACCAATTGATAGCTTGAGATGGATAAAATTTTAGGAAATGAGCAAAGACTATGCATTAGCTTTAGACCACCACAAGTGGGGGAACCAAATTTTTGGTTGTTTTTTGTTCTTAATTTACATTCAGGTGGTGTTTTCACAATGCATCAAACTATATGATATTTAACTATGTAGCTTTTATGTCAATCTTAGTCAATTCATATTTCATTAGTAGTGGTTCACAAGATCCCACCGCTTAAGTCTACATGATCCACTTAGCACTCATTACATCTAAGTGATGTTCACCTATCTCTCATAAATATGATTATTCCACTTAGTACTCATTGCATCTAGGTGATACTAAAAAATATAATTGATTTGACTTAAACATACTTAACCATAAGATTTTTCCTCAAGATCAAATTTAATTAACTTTTTATTCTTTATAAAACCTTCAATAAATATTATACCTGTAAACCATTTATTATAAAATTTCCTTATCTCTTTTATTTACATTCAATACTATTATATAATTTATAAGTCAATTTTTACCCATTCATATTTCACAAGAAACCCATCTTTAATTAATATAAATTTTTAGGTTCTAGGGAAATTCATTGCCAACAATTCACCGCAGACAATTCATCGTCATGACATATTCATCGCATATACAATTCACCTCCAGAAATTCATTGCCATGGTATATTCACCACGTATACATTTTTCAATATTTAAGTGGTCAAGAGCACCCAAAAAAAAGTAATAGATTTGGTTGAATGCATAAAAAAAGTATATGTGGTGAATATACCACGGCGATGAATTGTTGGTGGTGAATTGTATATGTGATGAATATGTCATGGTGATGAATTTCTAACGATGAATTGTTGACAGTGAATTGATGATGATGAATGTATTAAACCCATTTTTATATTTAGTCAAATACAACATTAAAAATTTAATTATTGTACTTGAATCAATAAATAATGGACTAGGAATAGGAGGAGACAAGAGGAAACAAAGTTGCCAACCAATTGATAGCTTGAGATGGATAAGATTTCAAGAATGAGTAGAGACTATGCATTAGCTTTAGACCACCACAAGTGGGGTACCAAAGTTTTTGTTGTTTTTTGTTCTTAATTTACATTTAGGTAATGTTTTCACAATGCATCAAACTATATGATACTTATTAAGATTTAACTATGTAGTTTTTATGTCAGTCTTTGTCAATCTAATTTCATTAGTAGTGGTTCACAAGATCCCACCTCTCATAAGTCTACATAGTCCACTTAGCACTCATTGTATCTAAGCGATGTTCACCTATCTCTCATAAATATGATTATTCCACTTAGTACTCATTACATCTAAGTGATACTAAAAAATATAATTGATTTGACTCAAACATACTTAACCATAAAAATTTCCCTCAAGATGAAATTTAATTAAATTTTATTCTTTATAAAACCGTCAACAAATATTATACATATAAACCATTTATTAAAAAATTCCCTTATCTCTTTTATTTACATTCAATACTATTACATAATTTATAAGTCAATCTTTACCCATTCATATTTCACAAGAAACCCATCTTCAATTAACATAAATTTTTATAGGCTCTAGGAAAATTCATCGCCAACAATTCACCGCTAGAAATTCACCATCAACAATTCACGTCCATCAATTCATCGCCGTGATATATTCATCGCGTATACAATTCACCTTCAACAATTTGTCATCATGGTATATTCACCATGTATACGTTTTTCAATATTTAAGCAGTCAAGAGCACCAAAAATAAAAAGTACAAAGATTTTGTTGAACGCATAAAAAATGTATATATGGTGAATATACCACAACGATAAATTGATGGTGATGAATTGTATAGGCGATGAATATATCACAGTGATGAATTTCTGACGATGAATTGTTGATGATGAATTGATGACGATGAATTTCCTTAAACCCATTTTTATATTTAGTCAATGCAACATAAAAATTGAATTATTGTACTTGAATCAGTAAATTACAACCATTTGCCAATTCCTTCACTACTTCTAAAAAAATATATCTATATGCCTGCCGTTAAAAAATTTGGCTACTTTTAAAGGAGGATGTGAAAACCAAATGACAGCAAGGCACGCATTTGTCAGAATGGCCTACGTTTTGATGTGTCAAATGTTAAAGCTTTGTTGTGATGTCTTTATCCAACCAACGACATAAAAATGACAGGCTTTAAGGAATATGGAGAAATCAGCAAATGTTCCATTGTTTATAGGATTTTGCTTCTTTTTTTTGGTCTTCAAAGTGAAAAGTTTTTTTTTTTTTTTAGGGTGTAATGATCTGGTTTTGGTCGTGGTCCTTATGCACTAATAGTTTTTAAAAATTAAAAAATTGGATTCCATGCTGTACCTAATAGTTGTAGCATTATGAAAAAAAAAAGTTTTTCATGCACTAATTGTTTTATTCTTCTAACAATGAGTAGATGGTTTTTTTAATCCTTTAAGTTATGATCTTATATGTCTTTGTATTTGTCTTTTCATATGGCTGTGAGGTGTGAATGAAAATAATTTTTTTTTGTGGTATTGAGATTTATCTTAGTATTATTTTGACTCGAGTGGTATATTAGAAGTCATTTTTCATGATTATTAATAGTTAATTTAATATTTATTATATTTAAATGATGTTTATTGGGATGAAATATTTAAATTTTTTGAAGTTTATCTATTATAGTATTACTCTAACTCAAACGTGTTTAACTATACAATTCTCTCGCTTAACTTGATGCCTCATTTATAAAACTCTTAATAAATGTTGTGCTTTATGAACATTTCATTGTAGAGATCTTTAGCTTATTAATTTTAATATATTTAGTGTTTATATGTGTATCAAATTATGTGAAAATTTATTGAAATTCAACTATATAATTATTTGCTAGTAAACTTGGGTTAGGTGTTACAAAAAAAAAAGTGTTAAACCTAGATTATTAGTAACAATATGTTCATTAGATCCATCTAATGAACAATTATCTATATACACATGAACACCAATATGATAGTATACAAACCATATGCCCAAAAACCACCATTTCATATATGCCAAGAAGGTATGCATATCATAGCCCAAAAGTAATGGATTGTCACAAATGAATTACAAAGCAACTACTACTTGTATTAATAGTTGTCAAGATACCTCACACTAGTATAAAAATAAACAACTAGGAGAGGACCAAAAATGGATTTGATCGGTCATGGGTGAATAAAATCTAGAGCCCAAAGACCTTAAAACTAGCTAGCCATAATATAATATCATAAAAATAAATAGGCATTAAATCGACCTAGGAGGGGCAAAATTACTATGAACCACCCTTATGACTAAACCTTGAATCTTATAAAGAAGTCTAGACAATAGCTAACAATGGGACAAGGTAAGTTACATAATGTCCACATGTTTGTGCCTTGAGTTGGTTGTTATCAAAATTATTTTTTTGTCTAAGTATCATGGTACACATAGGCTGCACTTGTATATGTTGCTTTAAGTGCTTATTGGTGCTTCAACTTCACCATTTTCATTAATTGATATGATTATAATCCAATTGAATATACATTTTATGTTTTGTGTCATGTGAGTCATAAATGATTTGTAGGAGATAACGTGATTTATTATCATGTTATGATATTTTATGTATTAGTTGGTGTGTTTTCCAAATGAGTTATTGTATGTTTTTATGTTGTGTTTAGACCACCCACATGTTCAGTGGTGGAGTTTCTTTCATGTTGATTATTGGTATTATCGTATTGTCATGCATGTTTGGTGTTGTGGCAAGTTCCTTATCAAAAATTTATGTACTCTATTTTGGGTTGTTGTATGCATTGAAGGCGTAAGAGCCCTTATGCATGGATATTGTGTTTAGCATCAAGATCATGTTGTATATTTTGAGATGCATATGGTATGCTTTCCATGACTAGATTATTATATTATTTTATTCTATTTCTATCTTTATATTATTTGGAGTTATAGACATGATTATTAAATAATTTCAACTCTTGTATTTTATCTCTTTAGATATATACATATTACTGAAATATTCCCCTTAATTTTTTTCTCAAAATTTAACACACAAACCAACAACAAGTCACTGATTAGCGTTAGCTCCAAAAACAAATCAGCATGGAAGTAACTCTAACCAAGAATGTTCACCAAGATCCCAATGTGGGCGAGGTGATAGCATATGGTCAGAGGATCATTAGGAGTAAACTGAATTGAAATTATAATTCATCTGCTGATGCAGGCATCCACAAGCAGTGGGGATATGCCACTTTACAGTGGGTGACTAAAGAGAGATTAATTGTTCTTTCTCCACACTAGCGGTAAACCATCCAGGGGTTACAAATGTATGAAATTATAACAAGTAATTGCAGCAATAACAATGGTTGGATTAGTACTACTAAATCTCAACCTTACAATCAAGGAATCTGCAAATACAAGTATTACAATGATAGAGAATAATGCTAAGATGTAAAGAATGAATGCTTTACAATGTTTATCCCTCAAATGATGAAGTAAAGGCCAAAAACAACAAACTAATGCAATATGATATAAAAATTTGAGTTCTGGAAATTCTGATATGCAAATAGAAAACACCATGAAATGCTCATAACTTCATCAATATACCTTCAAATTGACTAAAACCTTTTGCAAAGGCTCTCTAGGAGTATGGCACCCAAGAACAAGTCATAAAACAGCATCAAATCCTCCACATTTATTTGGCACGAATCCCAATGTTCTCTAAGAAGGTACGACCTGGCTGGAAGGGCGATTTTGCTCTTAAAAATCAGGTTATTTGAATTTAAGTCTCATCTTCTATGAGAAGGGTCGCCCAATGTCAACAATCACATAGCACAAATACCCAAAATAAAATAAAATTTACTCACAAAGCTGTATACAAAATTCACTTTCAGCTGTAGATGAACCAACAACTCAAAAATGATAATAAACTCCAAAATTCTTCAACAATAGGCTCAATCTGCTAATCTGGATGAGAAGCAGCAATAAAACCAATTAGGTGTTGTCTTTCAAACACGAAATTGATTGGAATCTAGGAGGTAAGCATCCCTCGAAGAAAATCACAATGTCATTTCGACAGCATAACTTTAGCAATTAACAATGGATAATCAGCTCTTCAAACAGCAGCAATATATAAGCTTTAGTTGGCAAATGAAGCAACAAGAACTCTTCAAATTCCAAGAAGTTGAATCACTTCAACTTCCAAAAGGGACGCCACCTTTTTGCCTTTTACTTTTTGAAATAATAAAATATCATTCAACTTCCCTTTTAGGCATCCATTTCATATTGCAACAATAAAGCATTTATTAAATAATTAAATGTTCACTTGACCCCTTTATGTCCCCTTCTTTAAAACAACTTGAAGTCATCAAGCCTAGGCGTGGGGTACAACTTCAAGACATGAAAATTGACTAAGTCTGAAACTCAGTCCAAGGAGATAACCAAATACAATGCCCAAGCTACAACTAATGAATTGCTAAAAATAGCAAACTGACAAATGCCAAACTGAACCAAGTTGATGATGATGCTTTTGCCAAAAATGAACTTACTAAAAATAGTAAATGCCAAAAATAGTAAGTTAACTTCAAAACCATCAGAAAGCCTAAACTGAACACTGAACTACAAAGGATTGAATTGCTGCTAGATAGATACTGCCAAAAGATAGACTTGCTAAAAATAGCAAACTGCTATAAATAGTAAGTCTGCACAACATCCTCTGAACACCAACTGAACAGTATCTGAAAGAGGAAACCCTAATTTTATACTTCAGCATAGCCTACGGATTTCCGGAAATAGGCTAAATCCAAAAGAAGAGTGTATGGCTAAAATGGGGACATTACAATTACATAGATAAATATTATTGTCAATGATCTTGATGATTATATGGTGTATATGATAGGTTACAATGTTGGATGATTGAGCATTTCTTTAGTTATTATATAAATGGTGTATATATGCTTGATGTGTGATGTGTCTATAGGTATGAGGTTATTGCCCCACTTGAATATGTAGGTTAGAGTTATTTCCTTAATAGTGGTTATATTAGACATGTCAAATAGGGTCTAATGTGTTTGCTAAACCCTATCACACTTGAATCAAGTCTGAGACGTGTCTTGTGAGACCATGTGTAAATTTAGATATGAAGCAGTGACAATTCCAAAATTTGCTCATGTTGTGGTTTAACCATTAATGTGTGTTCTACTTGTGTTTGATTATTTCCTTGTTGCATGTGATTATATTTTGATGGTTGAGTGATAGCATGCTAATGATGCTTGATGCATTTTAGGAATTAAAAAATGAAGAAAGAAAAGGAGGAATTGTTATTTAGTTGCATTGAAATACTATATGTGATTTATTTTAATGAGCTAAAATATTTTACTTGCTTAAGGGATTAAACTCAATTACTTACTATATTTGAAATCAAAATGATTTGAGCACTAAGTTGATTTACAATAATGCTAATTGGGAAAATGGAAATAAAAAGGTAAAATGAAAAAAACAATAAAATAGAAATAAAGTGAGAAAAAAAGAAAGGGAAAAGGGAGTTAAAAGGAAAAGGAGTTTGTTTTTTTCATTATTCTTTTATTTTTATATTGCTCTCTCAAAACCCCCTCTCTCTCATTTAAAAAAGAATGAAATTGTTGGATTGAGTTGTTTGGACTTGGATTGGATTAGAAGTTGAAAGCATTGAAGGTGTGTTTGGATTTTATGTGGATTTGCTTCTCAAAATAAATTTATTACATGAAAATTGACAATTTGGTAAGCTCCAAATTGAATGTAATTTTGATCCTTTCTCTTACATTTTAAATTCTTTCAATTCATGGATGCCATGCCCACATTAGTGGTAGCATATGGCTTGTTTTTTTACCTTGAATTTATTGGATATTATAGTGATAATTAATGTTTAGGAAAATTTTAAAATGTTTATTTTTAAGCCAATATTATGAAAAAAAATTCAAGAAATTGTGTGGAAAAATGATGTTGTCATGCATGAATCAAAAGGGTATTTTTTAGTTTTTTTTTTTTGAAAAAATCAGAATTTTAAGCATTCGACAATGGAGGATTTGGTAATTTTTTTATTTTCATGGAAAATTTATTTAAAAATTTTAATGATTTTAGATGAATTTTAATGGGAGAAAATAAGGACCTCATTATTTTTTTTGTTTGGAATCTTTTGGGACCATGTTCAATTTTTTATCCTTTTATACATTAACTTTCATACAACACCCAAATAGTGTTTTTGCGTGATGGACATAGGATTTGAGAGATAGGGTGTGAGAGGGAAGTTGCTCTTGATGTTGTGGCTATAATAAATAAGATTTATTTAATAAGTGATAGCTAAAGAAATTCATGGGGTAAATAAAATGAACCAAGATATACATTAGTGACATAATTAGTGCACTTGCATAGGATTGGTATGATACGCCAAGGAGATGTCACTTGGACAGAGTGATGGATGACACTTGGGTACTCCCATCAACTTACAATGAGAATTTATACTTGAGCCTACAAGGAAATAATCTTGTGCTATTGCGATAACACTCCTCATCCTAATTCTAGAAGCTGCAAGCTAAGGGGAAAACTCCATGATTAAGCGTGCTTGAGTTGGAGTAGTAATGGGATGGGTGATCTCCTAAGAAGGTCCAATGCTTCACCTCTGTGAGCATCATCTATATGCAATGAGTGTGAAGTGGACCATTCATTATAATGAGAGATGGGTTCTTCTGAACCACTACTCATGAAACATGGATCAATGAGTTTAATTAAAAAAACTACACGGTTGAATTCTGATAGTAATATCGTAAATGCATTCTTTCACTAACCAAAAATAAAAAATAAAATAACAAATCAAATCTCATTTTAATCGTAGTAATGAGAGTTCAATGGGACAAGCAAGAAAAGACATGGGCACTCAGTGACAAAACAGTGACGGGAAATCCAGAGTGTTTTGAGAGAAGTCCTTCCAGCTCTGTACGTGAAGTTCAAGCTGTTCTCTTATTATATAAAGAACAATACTAGCAAAATGATACACAGAACTGCAAGGGGTATCAGGCATTGGCTTTAATAACAGAGCTGCTGCTAACCTTAATAGGCTTACCTGTGGCATAATGTTTCCTCCAGCATTTGGATTGATAGCTTTGGTGGCCGTGGCATATTCCATGCTCAATGTCTGGATGGCCATGCAGGTTGGAAAGGCTAGAAAAAGATACAATGTTCCATATCCAACCATGTATGCAGATGAAAATGAGAACAAGGATGGCAAATTATTCAACTGTGTCCAGAGAGGGCACCAGAACTCCTTGGAGGTCATGCCCATGTTCTTTGTTCTTCTCACATTTGGAGGTCTGCAGCACCCAATAGCAGCTACTGTTTTGGGTGTCATATATTGTATTGCAAGGTTTTTGTATTTCACAGGCTATGCAACTGGTGATCCAAAGAAGAGACTCACATATGGGAAATTCAACTTTTTGGCATTGGTGGGATTGTTGGGATGCTCTGTTTCTTTTGGAGTGCATCATATCTTGAGTGGTCCTTTGCTTTAGGTGTATTGCCTTTTTATAAGTGGGGTTTCTTCATCAAATCTGGCGTACTGTTCTGGTTAGGCCAAGTCCCACAAAAGATTCTCATAAGATCTTTCATTGTTAAAGTTTAATTGGTGAATTTTCTGCAAATGGGGGAGCTTGTGTTTGCTGATACAATCATAGATTCTTGCCATTACAGATCAAATAAAATCATGTCAATTTCAAGTTGTATGCAAATTGATTGTCTTGTGATTGTAGCAGGTATTTCCTATAGCGTGTCAAATTATGATATTGCTATCAGGATTCGTGTAGTTTTTGAGTCAAACTCATTGACCCATGTTTCATGAGCAGTGGTTCACAAGAACCCATCTCTCTCATGATTTGAATGGTCCACTTAGCACTCATTGCATCTAGGTGATGCTCACAGAGGTGAAGCACTGGTCCTTTCCTGGAGGTCACCCATCCCAGTACTACTCCAGTTCAAGCGCGCTTAACTACAGAGTTTTCTCCAAGATTAAGCCCACTTAATTTACATCTAGATAATTGTCTTGTGTTAATTTTCATATCGCAGAAGTATATGAACTGTTATTTTCCAGTTTCACATATTGTTTGAATATAGCTTAAAAATAAGGAATCTGAAAAAAAAAAACTGTTATTTTCCAGTTTCACATATTGTTTGAATATAGCTTAAACATAAGGAATCTGAAAAAAAAAATGACGGTAAGGCACGCATTAGGCAGAATGAACGACATAAAAATGACAGGCTTTAAGGAATATGGAGAAATCAGCAAATGTCCGATTGTTTATAGGATTTTGCCTTTTTTTAGCTTCAAAGTGAGAAATTTTTCTTTTCTTGTAGGGCGTAATGATGTGGTTTTGGTCGTGGTCCTTATGCACTAATAGTTTTTTAAAATTAAAAAATTAAAAAAATGGATTCCATGCTCTACCTAGGTAATAGTTGTAGCATTCTGAAAAAAAGTGTTTTTAATGCACTAATTGGTTTTTTCTTGTAATAATGGGATTGAGTAGATGGTTTTTTTAATGCTTAAGTTATGGTCTTATATGTGTTTGTATCGATTATAATGATGTCTTTTCATGTAGTTGTGGTGTGAAGGAAAAGAATTTCCATTTTTTCAATGGTATTGAGATTTATCTTAGAATTATTTTGATTCAAGTGGTATATTAGAAGTTATTTTTTATGATTATGAATAGTTTATTTAATATTTATTATATTTAGATAATGTTTATGGGGACGAAGAATATTAATTTTTCAAGGTTTATCTATCATAGTATTATTATAATTCAAATGTGTTTAACTGTACAATTCTCTCACTTAATTTGCTGCCTTATTTATAAAACAACAACAATTGTTGTGCTTCATGAACATTTCATTGTAGAGATCTTTAGCTTATTAATTTTAATATATTTAGTGTTTATATAGTGTATCAAATTATGTGACACTTTATTGAAATTCAACTATATAGATTTTTACAAGTAAACTTGGGTTAGGCGTTGCAAAAAATGAGTGTTAAGCCTAGATTACTAGTAACAATATGTTCATTAGATCCATATAACGAGTGATTATCTATAGAGACAATACACAAACCATTTACCCAAAAACCCAATTCCATATATGACCAAGAAGGTATGCATATCATAACCCAAAAGATTTGTCACAAGTGAATTCCACAAACCAAAAACACTAATCCACTACTTGTATTAATAGTTGTCAAGATACCTGGGGAGAGCTCGGAGCGAGGAAGATCGGGATGAAGATGGCGCGCGTCTGTTCTCTGGGTGCCCACGGCCTGTGAGGGCTGGCTTGCATGCCCAGCTTCTTCACTGCATGCCGTTCTTTCCTTGTGGATCGGCTGTGTCTGGTTTTTGTTTGGGTGGGGGGGGCGTTTGTTGTGTTGAGGGGGAGTTTTTTAATCAGTTTTCTATCCGTTTTTTCTTTACTTTGGTTGCTGGCGCCTGTACTCCCTGTTGGGGTTTGGTGTGGGGTTTCTCCCTTGCCTTCTTTTGCGTGAGAGCCCTTTTGGAAGGGTGTTGCTTCCTCGTTTCTGGACAGCAGCAGCTTTTTGGAGGCCTTGGTGTTAGCTACGTCTTGTTCTGCTGTGAGGTGGAGGTTTGTGGTAGGGAGTTTTGGTGTGGTTTTCATTAACATGATGGATGGTGTGGAGGAGGCGAAGGGAGATGATATTATGTCGGAGGCCGGGGTTGGGGTTTCTTCTCGTGGGGGTTTATCTAGTATTAATGGCTTTAAAGTGCATAAGGTGAATGGTTGTCTGGAGAGGGCCCAAGCACGCCCAGTGGTTGTTATTCAAAAGGAGGCGGTGGTAGAAGATCTTGACTATTTCAGTAAGCATGTTTTAATTTGTAAGTTTCTGGGAATGAGGGTTTCCTTACCTTTCCTCGAACCTTGGATTCGGAAGACTTGGAATCCAGAGGGGGACATTGAGATTCTGCTTGCTGCAAATAGCTTCTTCTTGGTGGATTTCTCATGCATCTCTGATAGAAATAAGGCTTTTGAGGGTGGCCCTTATTTCTTTAATCAAGTCGGCTTGTTCATTAAACCTTGGCATGCCGGTTTCACTTCTACTGAAGAGATGTCGATGAAGGTCCCGGTGTGGGTTCGCCTCCCTCGTCTGCCATTGGAATGCTGGAGGAGTGATATTCTTCAATCTATTGCAATGGTGCTTGGCAAGCCGATTGGTCCCTCTCAGCAAACTTTGGACAAGCGGATCTTTTCCTATGCCCGCGTTTGTGTGGAGATCGACTTGAGCCAACTCTTGCCAGACTCTATTGATTTGACAGTGGGTTCTAGTTCGTGGACACAACCCCTGGATTATGAAACCTTGCCGTTCAGATGTCATTTATGTCGGGAGTATGGTCATCTCTTGAGGAGGTGTCCACGTGTTTCAGGTGTGGGAAACTCAGGGAATGGGAAGGCTGCTCCAAACACAGGACCTGAGAAGGAAAAAGGTCCCATGCAGGGAGGGACTCCAGATAAAGATGGGTTTGTTCCGGTTAAGACACGAAATAAAGGTCGAGGGATGAAGAGGACTTTTCAGGACCGCCAGGAGGAAGGGGTTTTCAACAATTTTGAAGCACTGAATGACTTAATTCATGAGGAGGGGGTCTCTCCTGACATGCATGTGGAAGCTAACCCAACTACCTCTCAAAATCCGGAGCCTATGGCTCGTATGTCTTTAGCCTCTGACCCTTTGTTGTCTCGAGGGGATGCAAAAGATTCTTCTTTTCTCTCCCCTGAGGTGGGGCTTGGGGATCCGTGTTCAGGCACTAGTACCTCTTTGGTCTCTGATGAGGTCGGAGGGGGCTCAGCTGGAGGTTTAGGTTCTGGAAGCTCTGCAAAGAGTAAAGCTTCTGCTTCACTTCTTTTGGGTGTGCATCAAAAGTCCCTGAAAAAGAGTACTCCTGACAAGACCCAAAAGGCAAGTAGGAAGAAAGATCAAGAGAAAGTTAAGTTGGCTGGTGAGACGTTGGTTGAATCTGGGTTGGTGAAGACTTTGGATGCTCACTTTTCCCAACCTTCAAGATGATTGTGCTTTCTTGGAATGTGAGGGGTATGAATAGCATCCCTAGACAAAAGGCTATTCGAGATTTGGTTCGTGCTCATTCTCCGGATTTGGTTTTTCTCCAAGAGACGAAGCTTTCTGTTGATAGTATGATGCAGAGTGCTTCCAAAATTTGGAATAGAGGCTTATGTCAATGTGTGGGGGCGATGGGGAGCTCTGGAGGTCTTGCTTGCTTCTGGGATCCTCGACGAATCTCTCCTATTTGGTGGTTTTCTAGTAGATTCTCCATCTCTCTTGTTGAGGTCAGTTTGGAGACTGGGGAAAGAGTTTTGCTGTCCAATATCTATGCCCCGTCAGATGTTCCTGGTAAGAATCTTTTATGGTCCCGTATAAACTTTTTGAGATCTTTGGACCCCTTTTTACCTTGGATCATGTCAGGGGATTTCAATGCTATTCTCTCTCTTGAGGAGAAAATGGGGGGTGTGCCTCGTCTGGATGCATCATCTATTCTTTTGAGGGAGAACATGGCCCAACTTCGGCTTGTGGATATCAAACCTTCAAATGGCATGTTCACCTGGAATAATAGGAGGCTTGGAGAAGAAGCTATTTCTGAAAGATTGGACAGGTTCTTGGTATCCAGTTTCTGGGTTAGTGACAAATGGCTAACAAGCTCTGAAATTTTGGATTGGCGAGGATCTGATCATTGGCCGATCATGTTCTCTGCTCGCTTGGCTAGAGGTTCTAAGAAGCAAACTTTTAAATTCCAGATTATGTGGCTCAGGGAGGAAGGTATTTTTGACTTAGTGTCTAATTGGTGGATTGAAGGTCGACCTACTTTTGGGACCGCCATGTACTCTTTTATGAAGAGGCTTCAGTATGTGAAGTATAAGCTAAAGTATTGGAATAAGCATCAGTTTGGCAACGTGTTTCAGCAGAAAAGGGTTGCCCAAGAGCATCCGGATTCTATTACCAGGCAGATCAGGGAGCATGGTTTGGATGCGGCTTTGAGAAAGTTAGAGGATGAAGCTGTCAAAGCTCTTGAGGAATGGGAGCTTCGTGAGGAAATCTTTTGGAAGCAGAAGGCTCGTATTGATTGGCTCCAGGAAGGGGATAAGAATACCTCCTTCTTCCATAACTCGGTAAAGGCTAGAAGACAAGGAAATACTATTTCTTCTCTCCGTTCGTCTGAGGGATCTGTTCTTTCTTCCTCTTTGGAAATTTCTAATGAGGCTGTTCATTTCTTCTCTAATCTTTTTTCTGAAGATACCCCTCTGGCCATTGAGGAGGAAGACTCTATCCTGGCTTGTATCCCTCCTTTGGTGACAATGGATATGAATGCCTCCCTTATCCAGCCGATTTCTTTGAAGGAGTTAGAGGATGTGGTGTTTCAACTGAAGAAGGGGAAAGCCCCTGGTCCTGATGGGTTCCCAGCCGAGTTCTACCAAGAATTTTGGGAAGTGATCAAGTTTGACTTGTTGGAGGTTGTGAAAGAATCTCTAAGGAATAAGCAAATGCTGAGAGCTTTGAATGCCACTTTTCTTGCCCTTATTCCAAAGCGCGAGGGTGCCGATTCTTTAGATCTCTTTCATCCAATTGCTTTGTGTAATGTGGTGTACAAAATCATCACTAAATTAATTGCTGAGCACTTGAAGCCTTTGTTGGATAAGCTAATCTCAGAGGAACAAGGGGGCTTTGTAGCGGGTAGACAGATTCTTGATGGTGTTGTGATTGCGGCAAAGGCTATTCATTCTATGGCCTCTTCAAGGGAAAAGGCTATGTTCATAAAATTGGACATGTCAAAGGCCTATGACAGGGTCAAATGGGGCTTTTTGATCAAAATTCTTGGAGCCTTCGAGTTTAGCAGGGAGTGGATCGATTGGTTCATGTGTTGTGTAATGACGCCCTCCTTTTCGGTTCTCATAAATGGGGAAACCTCTGCTTTGTTTGGTGCCTCAAGAGGTCTTCAACAGGGAGACCCTTTATCCCCTTATCTATTCATTTTGATGGCTGAAGGTTTGGGGAGGTTCATTAAGTCTCAGGTTGTAGCTGGGCTTTTACATGGATGGAACTGGAATAATTCCCTTGCCCCGCAAACACATCTTCAGTTTGTGGATGACTCGGCCTTGATGGGGGTTGCTAAGGTGGCGGAAGCAGTTGCTTTTCGTCAGACCTTGAACTGCTACTTGGCTGCCTCGGGACAACGCATTAATGAATGTAAGTCTTGCATTTATTTCTTTAACACCCCCAGGCTCATTCAACAACGTATTGCCAGGATCTTAAGGTTTCAGGTGGGGAGTCTTCCCTTTACCTATCTGGGTATCCCTTTTGATGTGCGCCCACCTCCCAGGCGTTTCTGGCAGGAGGTGATTGATAAATTTCGAGGACTGGTTTCTCATTGGACCTATAGATGGTTATCAACGGCAGGCAGAGTCACTCTTTTAAAGTCTGTTGTGCAAGTTCTTCCTATTTACAGATGTTTTGTGATGACTGCCCCTTCAAGTTTCATCAAGGATTTTGAGGGGCTTTGTAGGCAATTTCTTTGGTCAGGTAATCTCCTCTCGAGAAAGTGGAGCTTAATTAAGTGGGAAGTGGTTTGTCGGCCGAAGCAGGATGGTGGCTTGGGATTGCGTAGAGCGGATTGGAATGGGCAAGCATTGGCGGCTAAGTTGTTTTGGAGGTGGTGTTCACATCAACATCAGACCTGGGCCAAGATTCTTACCTTCAAGTATATTGGGGATGTGGATGGTGCTGAGGTTTCTCGATTTAGTCTTTCGGGGAAAGGGTCTATGATCTGGGAAACTCTCAAGAGGGGAGCTCCTTTGGTTAAACAAAGCCTATTCTGGATTTGCAATAGAGGCTCTGATGCCCTCTTCTGGCTTGACTCCTGGGATGGCTTCCCGCCTATCCTCTCCTCACATCCACATTTGGAGACTTTAAGCAGGATTTTTGTTCAAGCTGGCTGGAGTAGAGTGATGGACTTCAAAGCCCCTCGGGTCTTGGGGCAAACTATCATTTATCAGTGGAAGGATATGCAGGAGTGGCCTTTGGGTGGATCTTTGGAGGATAGGAGGGAGTTATCCTCCATTTTGGCTGCTAGAGTGTGTTGCTCGCTTTCGGAGAGGGATGTGTTGGCTTGGGGCTCAGATCCTAAAGGGAAGTACTCTGTTGTTTCAGGGTATCGTGCTTTGGACAGACAGGCTTTAGGCAGTGCTGAGGTTCTTTGGTGGAAAAACATTTGGAATAAATTCTCCTGGCCAAAATGCAACTTTTTCGCTTGGCTTGTGGTGTATGGCAGGTGCTTGACTTGGGACAACCTTTGCAAGAGGGGTTTCCAAGGTCCCTCTTTATGCTTTCTGTGTCTCAAAGATGTTGAGACTGTTTCTCATCTTTTCTTTCAGTGCCCCTTTGCTAAAACTATTTGGCACTTTTGGTGGGCGGCTTGGAATATGTCCTGTCAACATCCTTCATCTCTTGGCGAGTTCTGGCAGAATGCTGGACATACTACAGCAAAGACTTCTTTTTTGCACACTGCCTGGCCTATTGGCCCTACTCTTATTATTTGGTAGATTTGGTTAGAGCGCAATCGACGGATTTTTCTAGATAGGAAGCTACAGGTGGGCCAAGTTTGGGCTCGAATTCTTGGGGCTCTTCAAGAGACGTTACAAGCAAAATGTGATTTGTCTGTTTTGGTTGATCCTGGGGATACTGGAGTGATTCAGAAGTTGGGGATTTCTGTTGGTAGTACGGGAAGACCCAAGGTTGGGCGGGGTAGGTGCTCTAGAGGGAAGGTCTTCAGAGGAGGGCATTAGATGCTTCCTCCCACTGGTGTCTTGAAAATCAACACTGATGGGTCTTCAAGAGGTAATCCTGGGCATGCTGGTATTGGTGGGGTGGGCAGAGATAGTTCTGGAGTGGTTGTTTTCTTTTTCTCTAAGTATATGGGACATCACTCTAATAACCTCATGGAGGCCTTGGCGATTCTTTCAGCCTTGAGGAGAGCTTTCGCTCTCAGCTGGAATAAGATTATTTGTGAATCTGATTCTCAGGTGGTGGTTGACTTGATAAATGGATGACACTTCGACGTTGTTAGTTGGCATTTAGCGGTAGTGGCAAAACAAATTGCCAACCTTGGTGATTTACTAGATTCTGTCACCTTTTCCCATATCCTTCGTGAATGGAACAAGGTGGCTGATGGGCTGGCGAAAATAGCTTCTGAGAAGAATGGGACGTGGTTGGTGGATGATTGGGACAGTTTAGCGAGGGACCTTGCCCAGGATTTGGAGGGTTGGGTTACTGAGGATGTGAAATGTTGCATTAATGATTCTTGATCTCTTGTTTGTTGTCTTGGGGCCCCTTTGGGGTTTTCTTTTGCTGAACACTTTGTACCACTCTTGTTGATTAATAAAAGTTTTTACCCCTCCTTTTATTAAAAAAAAATAGTTGTCAAGATACCTCACACTAGACTTGTATAAAAAATAAACAGTTCTAGGATAGGACCAAAAATGGCTTTGATAGGTCATGGGCGAATCAAATCTAGAGCTTAAAGCTCTTAAAACTAGCTAGCCTTAAGATAATGTCATAAAAATGAATAGTCGTTAAAATATAGATTGACCCAAGAGGGGTAAAATTTCTATGACCCATGCTCCTATGACTAAATCAATCTTATAAAGAAGTCTAGACAATAACTAACAAGGGGGAAAGGTAATCTATGTAACTGGACCACATGTTTGTTCCTTGAGTTGGTCGTTATCAATTTTGTTTTCTAAGTATTGTGGGATGCATAGGTTGTGCTTGTATATGTTGCTTTAAGTGCTTATTTGTGTTTCAACTTCCTCATTTTCATTAATTGAGAGGATTATGATGGTTTCAATTATGCATTTGATGTTCTATGTCATGTGAGTCATAAATGATTTGTGGGATATAGGATGATTTATTATCATGCTGTGATATTTTACGTATTAGTTGGCATGTTTTTGAAATGAGTTATTGCATGCTTTTATGCTATGTGTTTAGACCACCCACATGTTTAGTGATGGAGTTTCTTTGCATGTCAATTATTGGTGCTATCGTATTGTCATGCATGTTTGGTGTTGTGGCAAGTTCCTTATCAAAAATTTATGTACTCTATTATGGGTTGTTGTATGCATTGAAGGTGTGAGCGCCCTTATGAATAGATATTGTGTTTAGCATTAAGATCATGTTGTATATTTTGAGATGCATATAGTATGCTTTCTATGACTAGAATATTATAGTATTTTATTCTATTGCTACCTTTATATTATTTGGAATTATAGATGTGATTTTAAATAATTTCAACTTTTGTCTTTTATCTCTTTAGATATATACATGTTAAATAGGCAAATATTATTGTTAATGATCTTGATGATTATATGGTGTATATGATAGGTTATCATGTTGGATGATTGAGAATTGATTTAGCTATTATATATGGTGTAGATATGCTTGATTTGTGATGTGTCTAGAGGTATGAGGTTATTTTCCCACTTGAATATGTAGGTTTGAGTTATTTCCCTAATAGTGGTTATATTAGATATGTCAGATTAGATCTAATGTGTTTGTTATGCCCTAATGTACTTGAATCAAGTGTGAGACATGTTTTATGAGGCTCTATGTAAATTTAGTTATGAAATAGTGGCAATTCCATAATTTGCTTGTGTTGTGGTTTAACCATAAATGTGTGTTGTAGTTGTGTTTGATTATTCCCTTGTTGCATGTGATTATATTTTGATGGTTGAGTGATTGCATGTCAATGATGTTTGATGCATTTTAGGAATCAAAAAAGGAGGAAAGAAAAAGAGGAATTTCTCTTTAGTTACATTGAAAAACTATATGTTATTTTAATGGGCTAAAATATTTCATTTCTTAAGGGATTAAATTCAATTATTTACTATATTTGGAATTAAGGAATGATTTGAGCACTAAGTTGATTTACAATAATACTAATTGAGAATATGGAAAGAAAATGGTAAAATAAAAAAATGATAAAATAGAAATAAAATGAGGAAAATAGAAAAGGGAAAAGGAGTTTTTTTTTTTTCATTATTCTTTTATTTTTAAAATTCCTCTCTCAAAACCCTCTCTCATTTTTGAAAAAAAATATGAAATTGTTGGATTGAGGAGTTTTTTGGACTTGGATTGGATTAGAAATTGAAAGCATTGAAGGTGTGTTTGGATTTTATGTGGGTTTGCTTCTCAAATAAATTTATTACATGAAAATTGACAATTTGGTTTGCTCCAAATTGAATGTAATTTTGAACTTTTCTCTTCATTTTGAATTCTTTCAATTCATAGATGTCAAACTCACATCAGAAGTAACATATGACTTGCTTTTAGCCTTGAATTCATTGGATATTATAGTGATAATTATCATTTGGGAAATTTTTAAATTGTCCATTTTTAAGCCAATATTATGGAAAAAGTTCCAAGAAATTGAGAAAAATGACATTGAGTGTGAAAAATGATGTTGTCGTGTATGAATCAAAAGGGTATTTTTTAGTTTTTGAAAAAAATATTAAAAAAAAAAAGAATTTCAAGCATTCAACAATGGAGGATTTGGCAATTTCTTGATTTTTCATGGAAAATATTATTTGGAATTTTTTTAATTTTTGAAATGATTTTAGATGAATTTTAATGGGAGAAAATAAGTCTCATTATTTTTTTGGTTAGAATCTTTTGGGGCCATGTTCAATTTGTTATCCCACTTTTATACATTAGTTTTCATGCAACACACAAATAACATTTTTACATGATGCACATAGGATTTGAGAGATAGGGTGTGGGAGGGAAGTAGCTTTTAACGTTGTCATGAATTTGGAAGTGGTTTTGTGGCTACAATAAATAAGATTTTAATTAAGTAATAACTAAATACATTTATGGGGTAAATAAAATGAACCAAGATATACATTACTGACATAATTAGAGCACTTGCATACGATTGGTATGATACGCCAAGGACATGTCACTCAGACAGATTGTATGGCTCTGAACTATTCCAAACTAAGCACAACTTGGGTGTTTAGTTCTCTACCGCTAGGTTTTCTTGGATATTCATCAATATCTATGCCCCTAATGTTAAGAATACTACAAAAATGTTCTGGCTTGAGCTTTGTGATTGGATTTTGGGTAATAAAGAGGCTCATTGGTTGATTGTCGAGGAATTCAACCCCTCTAAGAAGTGTGGGGAGTTGATGGATTATACTGACAATATGGTAGATTTGGCTTATCCACTCAATACTACTAAGCTAATTGATATAGACCTTCAAGGCCAACCCTTCACTTGGACTACTAGAAGGCTTGGGGAAAATCTTATACAAGTAAGACTTGACTGCTTCCTATTTTTTCCCAACTAGGTGGCCCTCCATGGCTCCAACTTGCTCTTCCTCAAATTGTGTCAAATCATAACCCTATCCTACTTTATTGGGATGCCAACTATGTTGTTGGTCCTTACCCATTCAAATATGAGATCATGTGGAGCTCCCACCTAGACTTTAAGGACACCTTGGTGGAATATTTTGATTCGTGGCTTCCCTATGTATCGTGTCTCTCAAAAACTCAAAAATATCAAAAATATGGTGAAAGATTGGAACAAGTGGGTCTTTGGTGATGTTTTTCACTAGAAGAGAGACCTAGAAACTAAACTTGAGGAAATCCAATTCATAATGATGAATGGTGATGTGGGTGACCAGACTTTCCAAATTGAGAAGGACTACCACACTAATTGGGTTAAGTTCTAAAAAAAGAAGAGTTATTTTGGAAACAAAAGTCCAAAATACAATGGCTGAAAGAAGGGGATTGCAACTCCTCCTTCCATATCTTTGCCCTCAACACACAAAAAAAAGAATCAACTAAAGAAGCTGAAATATGACCTTGAGACTAAAGGCACTAACTTACCTCAAATTGGTTAATGGCCTCTACCTAATTTCAATAGTCTTTTTTAGCGCATGTTGTCAATCCCTCTACTGATTTGGATGATTCGTTGTTGGACAACACCCCCTACATTTTAACTGATAATGATAATGTTGATATTCTCAAGCCTGTCACTCTCAATGAAGTCAATATGGTTGTCTTTAGTATGGGGGTGTTTGAAGCCCTTGGGCATGATGGCTTCTCACTAGCCTTCTTCCAAGAATTTTGGGATATTATGGGTGAATATGTCTTCCTTTCTACTAGACTTCTTCAAAATTGGAAAACTCTTGAAATAGTTAAACCATACTTTTATAGCTCTCATCCCCAAAATGTTGACCCTCAAACTATGGCTGATTTCAAGCCCATCAACTTATGCAATACTATCTACAAAATCTTCTCCAAAATCCTTATCAATCAGTTGAAACCCCTCCTGGAGAAGATGATCAACCCCTATCAAAAAGATTTTTTCCTTAGATGCAAAAATTTTGATGCTTCCATCTCCACTCATGAAATTCTACATTCCATGGACAAATGTAACCATGCAAGTATGGCCTTTAAACTTGACATCTCTAAAGTGTATGATAAATTCTTTTGGAAGTTTCTTCTTAAAGTGCTTAATAAATTTGGGTTCAATTAGTCGGTTATAAACCCCATTAATTAATGCATTTCTATTGTTAAGTACTCTACTCTAGTTAATGGGGTTCCCTATGGGTTCTTCAAATCTAGGAAAGGGATTGGATAAGGGGACCCCCTTTCTCCTTATCTTTTCATTATGGTTTTTGATGTTTTAATCCGTAATATTTCTAAATTGCTAAATGAATCTACTCTCAAGGGGATTAAATTGGCTACCCTTTGGATCCCTTAGCTATACAACAATTTGTGGATGACACCATCCTCTTTGGGAAATCCTCGATTGTAGAGGCTAGGAAATGGAAATGTTATCTCAAAAATTATGCTTTGAGTTTTGGTTAATGCATAAACTATAATAAGAGCATGATCTACTTCTTTAACACCTCTCAAAACCTTCAAGACAAAGCGACTGTCCTCCTGGGATTTGAGAGTGCCACTCTTCATGTTGTGTATCTAGGTCTCCCTCTAACTATCAAGGAAGTCACCCCTAACTTTTGGAATTCGATGTTGGAAAGAATACAAAGAAAATTGATTGCGTGGAAAGGGTCCATGTTGAGTCATGTTGGTAAGTTGCAACTCCTTGATGCTACTCTCTAAAGGATCTCTGTGTATTTCCTATCCCTATTTAAAATCCCAAGGTACATTGTTGAGAACTCCTTCCTTCTGCTCTCCAAGGGATCCCAATGTATTTCCTATCCCTATTTAAAATCCCAAGATGCATTGTTGATAAATTGGAAAGAATCCAAAGAAAATTTCTTTGGTTTGGTACTGAGGAGAAGAAGAAGTTGGCCTTACTTAACTAGGATATTGTTTGTCTTCCCAAGTTCAGTGGAGGGCTTGACATCAAAAAAATCCAAAACTTCTAACAAATCTCTCCTTGCTAAGGTTGGTTGGGACTTGTTGAGAAATAGGAAGGACTGTTGCACTATTCTAAATTCCAAGTATCTCAATAATACTCCCCTAATTAACTACCTTTCCAATGGTCACCCATGTGGCTCCCTGATTCGGAATAATATCAATAAATTCAAATAACCACTGCAGTTTGGCCTCAAATGGAAACTTGGTGATGACTACAACATCAAGTTTTGGATGATCCATGGTTAATCGAGCTATCATTTATCCAATCTAATATTAAGCATTTTATGGACCCTAATTTTGGCTACTTTGGTAGATAGCTTAAGGACTACATTACTAGCCAACATCACACTCAAAAGTGGAAAGTTTTGGAAAACTATTACCATAACTCTTAGAATCTAAGTCACTCATCTAGGTTACTTCAGGAATCTCTCTCCTTGAATAGAATACCTATTTCTATCCAAGAATATTTTTTTGGACCAAGGAAAGCAAGGGCAACCTCATTGTCAAATCGGCTTACAAATTGTTGTCTATGTAGGAAACCTATGGTAGTTTTTGGAAGTTGATTTGGAATAGACACCTTATTCTAAAAATCAATTTCTTTTGGTGGACTATGACCCACAATAGAATACTCACCCAAGACAAGCTAAGGAAAAGGGGGTTCCAAATCCTTAATATATGTTTACTTTGCAAGAGAGAAGAGGAGTTTGTTCCCCACCTACTACTCCACTGTCCCTTTACTGCTAATGTTTGGACTTCTGCTCTACAAAAACTTGGGATAACTTGGACCATGAACAATAACATCAAAAGCTTTGTGGATAACGGGATCAGTCCCTATTCTCATCCTTTACCCAAAGAAATTTGGAAACAGGTCCCTCCCTTCATCTGTTGGTGCATTTGGAAAGAAAGAAACAATAGGATCTTTTATAATGAGGGAAAGAGCCCCAAGGATGTTTTCAGTATTTGTTTCAGGCTCCTCACTAAGAATATTGCTCTTTTTTTCTAGAAATGTCTGAGAAACCCCCCCAGTGCTTTGTAGATCACCATTTCTAGTTATTGGGTCAACCTCTAAACCTCAATTCTTATGATAACTCTAAAGTGTTAGCAAGGCTAAATACTAAATGGAGGCCTCCTGCAAGGTTGGAACAAACTCAACTTTGATGGGGTTACAAAAGGAAATCTTAGCCCTGCTAGTATTGGTGGTATCATCAGAGATCATGGAGGAAAATTCTTAGTTGGTTATGCTAGAGGAATAGGGGAGTAATATTCTGTGACAACTAAAGCAAGGGCCTTGCTGAGTGAGGTCAAATTTTCTCTCTTTATAGGAATCAAGTATCTGCATGTTGAGGGTGATTCTAAAACTGTGATTGATGTTATTACCAACAATAGCCTTCAAGCATGGATTGTTAAGGATGGTATGGTTGATATTAATCACATTCTCAGTAAATTTAAGGGGAAAAAGCTTTCACATACTTTTAGAGAAGGCAATAAGGTGGCCAGTGCTTTGGAAAATGTTGGGACCCCTTGGACATTTACTACGTGTTGGAGAAAACGTGATGCTTTTCCCACCTTTGTGAAAGGATTAATCCTTAGTGAACAAAAAAAATTATATCATTCATGATGAATGTTGAATTCTTCTACTTTAGGTTTGATATGTATTCTCTTACCATTAGTCTCGGTTTGATGTGGTGGTTTAGATATGATGAGTTGGATATGATCAGGTGGACAACTGTGCCTAGTTTCTACTGACACTTTCTACCTTGCTAGATTTGTAACACATGGGATTAAAAAGATAAGTGCTTTTTCGATTGGCACAAGACTACTCAACCTAACATCAATGATTATTAGATAAATCTAAGTTGGAAGATTTGTGATTTGATATCCCACCCCTTAACCCTTTGGTTTCATCATGGCATCATATTAATGACATATGTGGTCATTATTACTAAATATCTTGCCTCAATGTACTTTATCTTCCTCCAACCTTTTCCCACCAACTTCGGTCCTTTGGAAAAGAAAGTTCATGCATGGGATGATTTTATCATTGTAAATTGGAATGGTACAAAGATTATCTCCTACCATTTATCTTGGGAAAGGTTTTGTTTATCCCTTATGCATTTTTTCAAAATATTCTTGTGTCTCCTCCACCTTGGTTGTTTGCGTAAAATTCTATGCAAGATGGGTGGTGATAGGGTTAGAATCAAGCCTCGTTCTATGAAAATTTTCATCATGATGCTTTGGTCTAGCACATTTGTGTTGAAGGGGGCTTGGCCCCACTAATGGAGTCTTAAAGGCCATGATGAAAATATTTTGGCCCAATTTGCTAATAGTTGGAATGATCGATAGGTGACTCTAGGTGGCATTTCTTTTGAAGTCAATGAGGATGTAATTTCCAAGGCTATTGGGCTTTCATGCTCTAGGAAAAAGTTAAAAAAGAACACCAAATTCCAAGATATGTCCACAACATGCAATAGTTTTCCAAAGAAAATGAGCAACCATCCAAGCTTCACATGAGTTATGACAGAAGCAAGATCCCACCTCCCTGGGACCAGGTGTGTCTTGTTCTTATGAAGTATGTTGCACTTGAAGGTCATTTTAAATGCTACTATTATTATCATATGCCCTTTCTTAACCATTTTAGACATAATCTCTACATCAACTTCCCTCTCTTTCTCCTTTCATCCTTGGAAAGTTCGGTGAAGAAAACCATTGATCTAGCTGCTAGGAACCTAACAAACCAACCCTCCTCTTACACCAAGGGTTCATTTTGCGTCTGTATCATTTTCATTTGGCTTTATGTCCCGTGAAGCCCATTCATGCTTCTAGGGTTGCTAATGACCTAGAGCCCCCTTAAATTTCCCCTAAAAAACCATCCCTTGCTACTGCTTTTGGGTCTAAACATAAACTTATCCTACTTGCCAATGAGCCCACCCCTAAAACTAAAGTAAAATAGATTGGAAAAAATGAAAAAAGGAAACCTTGTGTAGTCTCAAAAGAATGTTGTGGTTGCGTTGTGTGAACTAAAGAACACCCCTATCAAGAGGGATGGCAAACAAGTGAGAAAGCCTAACTTGGAGCCAACGAAGAAAAAATCTATCTCCTATGTGGAAGAACCTATCTCGGATAAAGAGGAAGAGGAATATGACACCAAAGGCTCTAGGGAGGAGGATAACATGATGGATATGGATTTGGAAATTGGTGTGGAACTGGCAAGTATTAGGTGATCCAATCATCTAGCTAAACAAAAACCTAAAGTCCTAATTGAGTCTAGCAGTTCTGAACAGGTGAATAAGCATGGAAATAGCAAGCATGATACTGTGGAGGAAGCAGAAGACTATGTTGATGGCCCTAGCCACTTCCCTAAACTCAATCGGATGTTGTTAGAGGAGACCACTTCAGACTCCTCCAACCATCTTTTAGGGAATGAGGTGGCTAGTATGCCTAGTCAAGGTTCAGATGAAAACTTTAAGGCATTGTTGGCCCATGTCAGCACTCTTGCGAGGAAAATGAATAGACTCGCCTACTTTACCATCAAGGTCATTCATCACTCCACTATGACTCTTGCTTTGGTGCTAAAGAAGGAAGTAAATAATAATGTGCCTGAGAACCTAGCTCTAGCCAATGTAAAGTGGATGTGTTCAAATTACTCATGGAGGAATGGGAGAACATTGCAAAGTAGTGGTCTGGGACTTGTTCGCTCCCCCTAGGGATTTTTGGTTTTTGTTGTTTATGTGGTTATGTTTGTATGTTGTTACTACCATTTTTTGCTACTTTGATTTGATCTTATGAACTTTGGCCTTTGTGGATTTTTGTGTTATGGGTTATGCATCCTTTAAATGCAACTTATTATATCAAAAACATTCCTTGTTTTAACTCTAGCAGCCTTATCATTATTGTCCTCAGATTTTGTATCCAATGTCATACCCATATCTAGTCATGTGTGTTGTGTTTAGTTAAGGCAATAATTATGTATGCTTCCATGCTCATTTTTATGCTTGATGTTTCATCCCTTATATCTATATGTTGGTGATGTTTCTCTTTGGAAAATTTTATGCTATGATAGGTGGATCATGATTGTTGGCATGTTATGCTATGATGAATTATCATACCATTTATCATGTGTATGCTATGATGGTTATTCGTATTTCTTGGTGGGTGTGTGAGCCATTCATCCTTGTTTGTGTGAGTTTTTTATCATCCCATGCAATTATGTCCTAGTGCAGTGGGGTGGACCTATAGACACCACATGAATCAGTAGAAATTAACCACTAGTGGAACTAGTAGATCGATTGGAGTGGTACTAGATCCTATGCAAGTCGAGAAAATGTTTCATATCTCTACTGATTATTTCATTTGTAATTGTGATAGGTTGAAATTAAGTGGTAGAAAATGAGCAACAAACAAAGTAATGCAAAATAACACTAAAACAACCTACACCTCAAGATTAGCCTAGTTGGAATCAACACAAAACAAAAACAACAAATGAAACCTTTTACCTTGTGTTGAATTGATCATTTGTATGGCCCTTCGATCTTCGGTGTTGTGTGCTCCTTGGATGGCAAGAGATGCAAGCTAGATGATGATATAAAGGTGAATGCAAGTGAGTGCAATCATGAAAATGGCTAAGTATGGATTCTAGGAAAAAATTGCAAGAGTTTGGCTACAATGCATGATCTCCCCAAAATGAGAGAAAAGAGGGGGTATTTATAGAGATTTTAAAAATCTCTAGGGAAATGGATGGTCAAGATTGAGCAACCAAGATAAAGATGTAGGGCCAAGGTGAGTTGAGAACTCACAAGCCCTCACACCTTGACATGTGGCATGTGATATGGCTTAAAAGGGGTGATGTGTACATGAGGTGGAAGGATAGAACATAACATGGAGAGGGTACATAGTACCTTGGGATTGGGACAAGATCTCATAAATGAGGTACTTGTCCCCATGTGGGGGAGAGGACAAGTGGGAAATTAAAAATTCCTCAAATATTTTCATGGGGAAGAGAGAAGGAATATAAAATTCCCTTAAATGCATTGGGGGATTAAATGTGAATTAAAAATTCACATGGGGAATGGAGATGCCTTGTCCAAAAGGAGAAAGTATTTAATAGGGATGACTTGATTAAGTGATTAAGGTTGTGCAAGTACTTGATTAGACTAATTAATGAAGATTAGAAGAGGGTTAGATTTCACATGTGACTTGATGTGACAAGTCAAAGATCACATGGGGAGGAGAAAAATGAATTTAATATTCCTTAGAAGGATAGAAGGAATTAAAAATTCCTTGAGAGGTTTATTAGGCTAGTTAATCAAGGATTAGGCATGTGCACATCCCTAATGATGAGATTAGAATATGGATTAGGATTAGATAAAAAATGATGGAGGATGTGACATAAAGGGACATATTTATTTAATTCATTTGATGAAAGGGGGAAGGTATTTAATTATTTAACTAGATACCTTAGGGATTAGAAGAACTTTAGAGGGATTAATTAAATAATAGTGATATTACTTAATTAATGTGGATAAGGGGATGTTTAGATGAAAAGGGATAAATTTGGATAAATCAAGTGTCCAAATTTAGGTGTCTACAGTAACAAGTTATAAAATATATAATTTAGGAAATTTAAGTCCTCATATGTAAATACGTTATATTGAGACCTCCCAATGGGATAGATTATAAACCACCCACATCAGTGGTGATGGTGTGATTATTTCTTTTACCATGTATTGACATTGGTGTCAAACATGTATGCCATTTTATACGCTTTTTATCATGATTGACATGTTGGTAAAATTAAATTAGAGCACCTTTGGATTTGGGCTTAAAATGAATATAATGTGATAGAAAACATTCAATTAGTTAATATCATTAGAAAATGTGTTATTTTCATCTTCCTAATGTTGGGTTGTATGCTATGACTTGCCACAGGTGATGTCATTTTGTTCTCCTTGTGGTAGGAGGGAAAGTGGTGAATGTGGAGGTAATTTACCCTCATCCATCATGTTCTTTGACTCATCTTGGATTCCATTTCTAACCTCAAAGCTTTTGGGAAGCATCCCGCCCATTTGATTGCACTTCAAAGATTGGGTTTGAATGTTCACCATGGTCTCCCAATTGTTTGTGGTCATGTTGGAGTCTATTTTATGTTTTAATTTTTTTTACAATTCTTAGGAATTTTTCATGAGTACAAGAGCTAGGGACAAGAATTAATTTAGTCTCTAGCTAGGACTACAATGCAAAAAAAAGGACTACAACATAGAAATAGGACTGCAATGCATATTTTAAAATCTGATACAAATTTTTTACTTCGGTATAAAAGTTGGTCTTTAGAAAAAACTAGGATACCTAAGCAGTGGTGTGCTAGTATCCTTTCTACATGATAGTGTTCTATTAGTGTGCTAATTTTTTTTCTATGCATTGTATTCCTACATTTTGTTGGAGAATAGGTATTGTAATAATTTTTTGGGGAAACTATGTATAAGAAAGTTGTTCCCCTTGGTCTTGCGAGTCTTCTCATGTTATCACTTCATAGAATTTTTTTTATCTAAACGTTACACCATATTTTTTATTGGGAAGTGTGCATTTGTATAAAAATGACTCATTTTCATTCTAATCATTTGAGATTCCATACCTACTCATGGGGTATTCCCTTGTGAAGGTTGGTTCGTTCTTAAGATATCACTTCTAAAAAATTATCTGATAACTTCACGAATTTGTAGTTGTGGGGAAAATTTTGGTGGAAACCATTATTTTATAATAAACCATACAAAATAAATCCAATAAATCAAAAAAATTATTGTAGCTTAATAAGTCTCAAATAGCACTTCCCAAAAAATATCTCCAAGGATTCTTCTTATTCATAGCCTTCAAAGTGAATTTGGTGGAAAACCTAATTTTGCAATAACTCCTAAAAGTATGCTTCAAATTACCTCAAATATGGACTATAGTAGGATAATTATGTTTCTAATAAATCATTTAGATTTAAAAAAAAAATTGTATTTGCAGTTGTGGGAATGAATTAGGTGAAAACCCCAATGTTGAAGATATGAAAATATACAAGGATGAAAACATTAAATATTTAAGGAAATAAAGGAACATTTTACCTTGTTTCTTCTCTTTCTCCTCTAATTGAGTAGGAATAGAGTGTACCCAATGCTCCACTTGATTTTCTCTTTTTGATGTGTTGATGGGTGGAATATGGTTTCTTAGTAAACCATCAACATGATGTTATGATTAGGATGTTATATCAAGAAAATGGTAGAATAATGATAGAATAGAAGCAGATTAGATAGAGAATGGGACACCATAAGGATATGATGAAATTAGATGATCAAATGGGATGAGAGGCCTCTAATTTATATATTTTCCATGAGGAAAATTAATGGCCAAGATGCATTGGTTAATGGAGGGCTAGGGTTTAAGGAGGATGGAGACATGGATTGAAAGCTTAGCCTTGTGAAAAGTGTCATAAGAGCTATGTGTGCTCATACATGTGTGATAACACCATGTGTAAGACATAGGGTGAATCATGAATTGAACAAGTGAGAGAAGTAGGGTGGCTACTTTATGACATTTGTAAGAGGTAGGGTGGCTCTAAAGTGACCTTTGAATGCTCACATATGGAATCATGAGGGGGCATAGACACTTTTCAAGTGATGGAAATTTTGGATCTTGATCCATGTAGATGGATTTAATGGCTAGGATTAAATGGACAAGGATTGAAGGTGATGTAGATTTAAATGTTAGAAGAAATGGTAGGGAGATTAATTAACCTAAATCAATTAATTAAGAAGGTATTTATTTATTTAGCTAAAAGATTTGGGGGATAAGATCAAACTTAATTAAATCAATGTGAATTTATTAAATTAAAGGTTAGGGATGTAGGTAAACTATGAAATAATTAATTAATAAAGATTATTTAATTAATTAATGGCTATGATAGAGTAAAATGAAGTGTGTTGGAGTATGAAAAAAATTAGGTGACTACAACCCTAATTCTATAATAAATCCTTGAATTCAATCCAATGTTGTTCAAATTTACGTTGTAGACACTTTAATATGACCTTGAAAACCCCTTTAAATATAAAGAAAAAATTATTCAAAATCATAGATATAGTAACTTCCCAAAATGACCTTCAAAATCAAAAAAATTCCCTTGCCTTCATAGTGCCAAGATCATGCTCTGATACCACTTGTAATGAAATAACTTGCAAAGTAGAAGAATACAATAGTATGTTGTAAATACTTAATAATAATAGGCTACTTCAAGGGGGAAACCTCCTAATCCACTTTGGATACCTCCAATAGTCTTCAATAAGAACATAATACTCAATATAATGATAATAACTAATGTATACCATATTTATGCCTTGGATGCCACCCATGTTGACTTAGACACTTAACTATAACCCCTAGGATGACCTAAATACCTATATATGATTATAATAATGATTATGTAACTTCATTTGAGTTAAGAAAGCCACAAGCTAACTACTTAACCCAATACATAATATAGGATTATGGGCATAGAAAAATCTAAGTTCATGATCCTGATAAGGTAATGTAGTAAAAAATGTCAAGGATCAAGGTTCGAAGATACTTCATACCTTGTACCAAATTAGAGGCATTCTCACATCTCTTGAAAAAAAATAGGAAAAGCTGAGGATCAAGGATACCAAGGAAGAGGTATTTGGGTAAAGGGATGGCCAAAGCTATAACTCTAAAAGGTAGCTTAGTCTAGAGGATGGGGAGTTAGGGTTTAATAGGAAAGAAAGAAGGTAAGATAAATTCGAACACACCAAAAAAGACAAGGGAAAAGGTGGGGAATTGATGAAATGTATGTCAGGATGGGGAATTCCAGTATCCTAAAAGGAATAAAAGAAAAGAAAATTTTGGTGGAAAGGCATACCAAGAAGGGAAACTCTAAAAACTTGGATAAAAGTATAGTCCCTTATTAATTTGAACATCAAACACCTTACATAAAAAAATTTAAGATCCCTAGAAACTACTAACACACAATATGCACATGATGGATGACAAAGGGAAAAAATTGTCAAGATAAAAAAATGGAGACCCATACAAAGATTTCTAAGATCAATTATATATGATGAGAGAAATGAGGCCTAAATACACAAAAGAGTTGAGGCTCAAGAAAAATCTAAAACCATTAAACTGAGCACTAAAACAGTGTTAGAGTGCTTGGATGTGGGGGTCATATATGGATGTCCTTAAAAACCCTTTCCAAGTAGATTCTCAAGCACAAATTAGCCACAATGATGAATGTAAATTATATAAAAAATCTATGTATGTGGTGGCTTCAATTGAATGAGGTTCCCTTTAGTACCCTATCCCTAATGAATCCTCTAAATTGATGATTAATTTATGTTATCCTATTAACTAGGGGAATAATTCCTTGGTTTCTCTTGTGGTAATTGTTAAATATAATTACTTAAAAATATTTTTTCTATGCAAAAGATGAAACTATATTCCAAATGATAGTATGAATTTAATAGAACCATTAGCCAATTGAGAAATGGAGAATCAAAATATATCTACTAGAACAAAAAAAAAAGATTTATTAAGAGATCACAACAACATAGATTATTACATTGAATAGCATTCCCATCTCTCATGTTGTCAACAACCTTGAAGCATGTTTTCCTCCCATCAGCACAACCAAGTGTTGCTAGTGCATGAAAGAATATTTGGATGGGTATGGGAGATGTATCTCGCCATGGCATGGACTTCTATAATAAGGATTCAACATTATTTTTTCCTCTTGTGATGGATTTTCCCCCACCCAATGTTGAACCTACCATTGGCTATGGTTTTTCCAACCTTTGTGCTAGTATTGGTGTTCATATTACTATAAATGGGGCTTCTCCTAAGTGTCATGTTATTGATAGGATGTTTTTCAATGATTCAATATTGGGTTACCAATGATCATATGCGACCATAGCTAGCTTAGAAATTATTACCCAACCTTTTTTGTAAGATAAAATGCAACAACTTCCATATTCACAATCCTTCCCTATGTTAATTTTAGACAAAACATGATTAAAAATAAATAATTTTATCTCCAACGAGGCTTGGTCTTTAAATTCAACAACTTGTGGCCTTCTCTTCCCAACCTACACAATTGGGTTTTGGAATCATGGAAGCCTTTCATTGATGGTAACATGAGCCTGATTAATAGCTAGTTTTCTCGTGTTTAGTTCATATCTTTCAAACACTTTAAGCTACTTATTCCATATACATTCCTGAACTTATATACCTTTTATATCTTTTATTCCATCCAAACTATACTTTGATAAGTGGAAATATGATTATAATATGATGATGTTTGCATGCACGAATGTGTGAATGTGTATGAAATTCAGTGTGAATATGTGTTTAATTCATGATTGTTATTGTTAATAGTATGTATGTTTTAGATGAAACTAACTCCTTGTAGCCAAAAGAATTGCAACCCACAACAACTGGAGAGCTCAACCTATAGCTAAAGGATTCTAGGTTGATTACAAGGGAGATTCCAAGAATGTTGGAAATGTGACAGTTGCATAAATGATGGAAGTGATCATTGGAGTGTTGAGTTGTGAGTCATCAAAGATTCAGTAAGATGATGGAGGAAAGAAGAAGTTTACAATAATTAGGAAACTGGCGTGACTGTTTGCACAGAGCGTGTCTCTATCATGTCTTTAAAAGTAATTACAAACCTATTTGTCTTCCTCTATCTTTTTCAGTTATAGTTTCAGTTGCAAAGACTTTTCCTCTCTCTATTTTGAATAAGAGTGGACATCTTCATTTAATTTATATTTTTAGTCCTTATACAAATAAACCTCCTCCCAAACCTATATTGTTGGATCGGTGGTTGAGGAGCAGATCTAGTTGGAAGATATGTTTTGATAGCTATAGTTTTGTTTCACAAACAATATCTTTGTTAGTTTTCTATTATGTGTTCATAAATGAGAAATTTGTGAAGGTGTCTATCAGATTGTAGAGTTCATTAATATGCAATAAAGATGTTTCAGTTTACTATTATGGTTAGTTGAATCAAGTAGCATATATTTGGTTTCTCTTGTGGGTGCAACAACTTGAGCAAGGGCCACTCAAGGTATTGTTCACCCACTTTCATTTTTGTTGTTAATTTAGATGTTTACATTATTACATTTATTTCAATAGATTATTCATTACATGCACATGAATGATATTTAGTCTCATGCTTTAATTTTTGTAATGCATCATTAAGTCATCCTCCAGAGTGAGTCAAGTAGTTAGAAGTAAGAATCAGAAGTGCTAGTGAAATTATAGAGTTCAGGTTTAGTAGTTAATAGTTACAATTAAGTTATTTCCCCATAGCATATGTAGAAAATTAAGTTACAATTAAGGTACCCACAACATCTGTAGCAAATTAAGTTATTTCCATTGTTTTGCAATTTATGTTTTATTTTCCTTTTCCAATCTTTACTATTTTTCTTGTACATGTGTAAACCACCTATACTTGATGATATAGGTCATATAGAGTTTTTGAATGCACATATAGTGCCAGCATCATCAAAAGCTTACGAAGCCCTAGTTGATAATTTAATGGAGTCTTTGCAAGGGTTTAGTGGACTATTCAGTTAGGAACCCTTCCTCTGAATTGTGTGTCTACCACCAAGTTAACTGGACATTAGTGATTCCTTACAGCTTGGTCTATAAATTCAACAACTTGTGGCCTTCTCTTCCTAACATACCCAATTGGGTTTTGGAATCATGGAATCCTTTGATTGATGGTAAGATTGAGCTATTCACTTCTGCTAAGGGATTCTTTATAGTGGTGTTTGTTTCTTCAAAGCAAAAAGGTTTGGATGTGAGGAGAGAATTATCTCTCAATCAAGCCTTGGCCTATCTCCTTCAACTCCCTCTCTAAACCCCTCAATTTTAGGTTGATTTGGGTTTAAATTTTGAATCTTCCTCTCCAATTTTGGGAATATTCCTACTATGAGGCCACTGGCAGTGTTATTGGTCATTTCCTAAAGTTTGACTCTATAACTTCCCAAATAGGTCACTCTTCATTTGCCCATATTCTAGTGGACAAATATCTCTGAGGTTGTTTACATGGATATTATTTTGATGGTAGGGGATAGGCCATAGAATCAACCACTTGACTATGAGGGTTTCCTCTTCAGATGTAGATGATTTTTTTTCATCAACTACCTAGCTTCTTATTTTCCATTATTGGCCTACGAGATGGCTATTTGGTGGATGAATTCTCATGAAGATCACTTTACTATTAACATTTTTAACTCTTAGGTTGTTGGCTCCTCTAAAGATCATAAGTCTCCTTGGGATGTTGGGTTCTCCCTTCCCATTCCCCTATAGTGGTTCATGTTCTCAAGGGTGTTTCTCATTTGGTTGATACAACTCTAGGGATTCCTCCTCCTTTAGCTCCTATTGGTGAGTTTCACCCACCATTTGATATAGATACTTAGTGTCCCATTTTCTCTGCTCTTATTTTACCCTCAATTTTAATGAAGCATTTGTCTACTTGTGAGGAAATGATGGATAACTAGTAACGAAAAATGGGCATTCATCTAATTATGTTGTAGCCATGGACTCTATGAGGGGAATCCCCCACTTCTCCTAGGTCTAAGGACTTGGTTGACAACATTTCCTAGAAAATTGTACACAGATAGAAGAAAGGACTTCCCAAATCCATCTCCTAATCATCCATCAAAGTGAAGGGTGTGATATTGAATGGGATAGGTTCTAGCATCAAGTTTAGGTTGGGTCCCTAGGTACTCTTTTGTGTGTAACAACTTGATTGTAGTTTTATTTATTCTTGTTAAGTAGATTAGCTACAATTGTGTTTTCCTCCCTTTTGGGATTGTTGTATATGTGATGTAGGAGCATCCAAAGGTGTAAGATAATCTTACATCACCCAAAAAAATCATGTTTTATATTTTATTTTTGTAGGATTCTTTGTAACCTACTATTTTTTAAAATTTTGCATTTGAGCATGTAAGGACCTGAAAATTTACCCAAAGCTACAAAATTTCAAAATCAACATATGGTTAAAAAAAAGCTGAAGATCATTTTCTAATAGTGAGATATTAGAGTTTCAAGGCCCAAAATCCTTTTAAAAATAGTAAACTTGAATTTTGTACCTTTAAATGATCAAATGGGGCTCTAATCAATATCTTATCAATTTTTGAGTTGGGAAAAGAACCACATAGAGTGCTTTGAGCTCTTCATTTTAAAAAAATGGGTTCATTTGAGTGCTCAATCAAAAGTTATGCCTCTCGAAAGTTGACCAATTTTGGGGGGTACGAGTTACAATTCTCTAGATATGGTTGGAGGTGGCTAAGGCCATTTACGGCCATTTTTAGGCATTTTTAAAGTAGTGGAAAAGGGTGGTAATTCATGGAAAAGGAGAGAAGTGGGAAGAAGAAGAAAATTTAAAGTTATAGAGAGGCAAAAGGCTCCAAAATCTAGGGAATGAAGTTGTAATGTGTTGTAATCTATTGAGGATTTGATCCTCTCTTTTTTTCCCTAAATTTTTTATGTAGTCAATCATTATTCTCAAATAAAGAATACAAGTTTTCAAGCGTGAAACTGTGTTTTTGTCTATTGTATGTGCTAACCCTTGTCAATATGCTTTGAGTTGTTTTATCTAATGTATAGGATTTTTGGTCCCTTTTAAAATAATTTATCTAATAAAAAACAATATAAAAGAATTTTAGTATTATTAAAAATATGATTTTTCAACTATAATCGGTTTGGCTAAAATGGTCTACTTAAAACAAGGAAAACATGTCCCATATAAGGACAATAAGTGTAAAGGAAGATAATATTTCCCCAAGTTCAATTTAGGTATATCATTTAAGATGAATTAATTTATATTCATAAATGTAGATGTAAAACTGATATTAGGAATAATCAAACACTAAATGTCAATCATGAAAAGTAAATGTAAAGGAGAAAGGTATTTGTTTCTAAATTCAAAGAATAGCTTCGTTATTGTATTAAAATATGGGTGGTTGGAAATTGTATATTTTTTCTATAACTTACCTCAAATTTGGAATACTTTGTACTCTAGTGCATCATGTATACATGTTTGGAATATTTTCATAAGCAATGATCTGATCTCTAGCCATGAATTTGATATGGCATAATGTGGGCTTCTGGTTCTTAGTTTGTCTAATTTGTTGATGACTACTCTACTTTAAAAATTGATAATATTTTAAAATACCTTAAAGGGTTACCAAATTGCTTTGGGCATGTTCTCCTAGGTCAACTCCCAAAAGGATTGGTTTTATAGTCATGCAAATGATTGCAAAAAAGTTTCAAAAATTTAGAATCTCTAGAATGATTGTATAATTTTTTATTAGTTTTAGTGCTCCAATGTAAGTGTTCTTAACAGTCTTCTTGAATGTGAATAATTAGATGTGAGAGGATGACATATAAGAGGATGATAAATGAATACAATTGAATACCTTTAGATATAAGGAGATAGCAATAAATCACATAAATGCATCTTTAGTCAACACATGGGAGGAATGGATGGAGTCAATAAAAATTTGAATTTAAATTTTCAAATTTTAGGGGTCTAATTTACAGGTGTAGGAACAATTTTGAGCTTGTAATATTGGGAAAAGGCTAAATATTTTAATATTTTATGTACAAAATATGCCTATACCCATCAAATATACATGTTTTTCCATCATGCATTCATCCATACCATGCATGCTTAGTCAAAATATTGTTTTCTTTTGAACAAATGTGAGCCAATGCACTGGGTAACATTGTTTCCTATTCAACAAAGTTAGTTAATGCATACAATAATAAAATACAAGTCATTGGTTTAATCACAACTTATTTTCATAACTATATTTACAACACATATCAATAACATTTTAACTATTTTCTAAGTGATGGGATGGTCATGTTGTTGCAAGGTGTGTGCCTTTCGTCTCCTTATGTTGTGCAACGCAACACTCGGGTTTGTGAGATGGCTTAACCACCTCTCATGGATTCATTAACTCTGGTGGTTGTATCAGGAATTAACAGGTCAATCTTTTGGTGCAACAACAACCATCTTTACAACAATTGGTATCTGAACCTAGGTCACGAGTTTGAACCCCTTGCTTGTGTTGGGGAGTGGGGGGGTTACTGCAAGGTGTGTGCCCTTGGTCTCCTTATGTTGTGCAACATGGCACTCAGGTTTGTGACATGGCTTAATCACCTCTTGTGGATTCATTAACTATGGTGGTTGTATCGAGTATTAACAGGTCAATCTTTTGGTGCAATGACAACCGTCTTTACAACACACACATATGTATTTGATAGCCATACATGCATTTTGTATGGATATTAATCACTTCTATGGGAATAACTCAAGGCATCAAAATGGTAAGAGCAAGGTTAATAATGAATATATGGGGATGGGTGTAATAATAGACAAAATTATGTAATGTCCCCATTTTTGGGTTCTCTTGCATTGTAGTTGGCTCTAACCTTCTCAATGTGTATCAACCTTATCAAAGGGGTTATTCATTTTTACTAGTGATCTCAGATGATCTAGAGGACTCAAAAGGCACTTTCTGAAGTTATTTCTTACTTTTGGTGTGTTCTCCAAGATTCTTGGAGAGAACATCTATTTATAGTAAGTCACCCAGTCAGGTCTGATTCTTATTATTCATCATCAGTATTATTCCAACATAGTCAATTTTTTAATTCTGAAGTCTTTTGATAGTTTCCACAAATCAAATGTATTAATGAGCTATAATTTAATTATTTTTATGAAGGTTGCTAATTTTATTAAAATAATTTCATGGGTACCTTAGTATAATAGCTCATTGGAATGAAAATTGAAATTTTAAATATTGGATGTCGATAAAGTAATTTTTGGTGCTAGAAATGTTTAAATAATAATATAAATCACTATTTGGAGTAACAAGGCATATTTAATTTATAAAGTGATTTTATATTATTTTTCGAAAGGCTTCCAAAAGTGTTATAAAAGGAGTTTTATGAGCTCATTTGCATTATTTAAAAGATTTTTAATTTCTCTTTTGTAGATTTGTGCATGTGGCTAGATTTCTCACCAGAGAGATGAAAACCCTAAAGGTTTCCTGATAGATGAAAACTCAGAAGGTAGTGCGGTTCCAACCAAGGATCGACAATGAGTTGAAGATTTGGAGTTTGGGGATGGAAAACGTCATATTTCGTTGGAACAATTTCATATAGAAGTTTCCTTTGTGTTGAATGTTTTTCAATAAGGTTTTGGAGTAAAATGATTTATCTATATGGTTTTTAGAAATTGTTAGGTGTGTTGGTACAAAGTTATTTAATTTACTAGCAAATAATAAATTTTGTAAGTGTGAAAATATATGAGAAATTATTGTATCGTGCATGCAAGTAGTTTTCAATAGAAGTACAAGCGTTGTGTGTGTTGGTGAAATTATTAAATATTGCTTTGGTTGAGTGGTACCTAGTTGTACTACTTCATATCCCCAAAGGAGGTCGTGCTTACTTTAGGAACTCATTACCAAGGGAGGCAATGCATATGGTAAAGTCTTTAGGACTTTCCAAAACCTATTGTAGCCTTTAATAAACCCCACAAAGACTATTGCAACCTATTTGAAGTTGTTGCTTCAAGACAAAAAGGTGTTGTACTATTACAAGGGGGAAATATAGCAAGAATTAAGGTTGCCATACACTTCTAAATGTAGTCAATATTGTTGATTTGGAGCTAACATGGATTGTGAGAAATTCATCTAATAAAGTTAGCAATTTGGTTCTTGAATATTGGAAATTAATTAATTTCATTATTGTTTAAAAATTTATGTATGTATTATTTTGTAGCAACAATATATACATTGGTTGCATGAGATATCTCCTAAATACAAATTAAAACTATTATCACCTGAAATTGCACCCTGTTGAACTTGATGTTCAACACCTCAGTGTAACATGGGAAGACCTCTAAAGCTATGGGTCACTTGTAGGTAGAGGTCAACCTCCAAAGTAGATCGGCTTCCTTTGGTGTCACCTGACTACTAATCTTGTAAGGAAAAGGGTAGAAGGAGAATACATTAAAACTAACGAAAATCACTAACTCTATGGTGATGCACCAAATTTAATAAGAAGGCATATAACACAGTTTAAACACACAGTTTCAATCAATGACAAAAGCTTTGTCATACACAACTCAATCACATATGTTTTTTGCATAAACATTTCATGAAAAGGTTCATATGGCTACACTCCTAGAAGGAAGGAATAACTCCACAACTAGAGAATATTGCATTTTGAACACGTCTCACAACCTGCAAAAATACATATTGCTCTACAGAAAGGTGTTGAGATAAGACATAACTACAAGGAATCATACAGTTTCACAAGTAGTTTCATCAATTATACGAATGCACATGATTTAATAGAGAGATTGAAAAGGTAAAGTACTTATACTCATTGATTTAAATGGTGAACATTGATATACATGTCTTTCATGAGCTACAAAACATAGCCTCTCTTCTACAAAGAACTCTACAAGTTACAGAAGCAGAAAAGTACCAAGTCCGAACTAACTACAAAAAAGGAAAAAAAATGCCATATATACAGAAGATGTCGGCCCCCTAGGGCTTACAAAATATCAGTCTTCAGAAAAATCTGCCCCTTAGATCTTTTCGAATGAAGTTAATGTTGTATTAAATGTGCGTTCCTGCTGTCCATATCGGTGAAGATTTTCTCCAGGAAAGACCTCCTTGATCTTTTGCAACCACTGCATTCACTTCTGGTCTTCATGTCTACTCTCAAACTTCCCTCAAAGCCGCTTTGAATGCTCTTGAGCATTACCATAAATGTCGATCAACCCTTTCCAATTGATATCTTAGCTGTCCCTGTGGTCTCCACCTTTTTGTTGCTCGATGACACCTTTTGGATATCAATATGTTTCATCGCTTGATCCTCAGAGCAGGTCCACGTTGCTTATGTTCCACTGATCTTCTTCACAGGAGTAGTCACGACAATCAAATTGTTAATGGTTCATCTTTGGCTCCCTCTGATTGATCGAACAGATGCCACATGGTATTGCCAGACAGTCAAAGGTCGCTCCATTAAAATTGCATGTTGGTGAGACACTAATCGTGTCTCCCCGATACGATTAGACCCTTCAGCGGTCATCAGCATAGCTCATGACGATCGGCAAGACCACATAGCGAGTTCAAAGTTATAACGACATCCACAATGGCTGTCACCCAGACCATCGGCAAGACATTTTGCTTCTGGGAATACCTCATGGCGAGCCCTCAGGAGTCATACCAATATCCCTTTCCATCGCTAAGACTTCCATCCTTCAGCGAGACCTTTCACCAAGCACATTCCGCTCTCCCCGAGCTCCGATCATTC
>VDFB02000013.1:246036690-246114038 GCA_007258455.2 Sequoia sempervirens | reverse complement strand
AAAGATTTTGGCAAAAGTTTAAAATTGATATGACCTCTAATAATGACAATCCTAAGATCCCAAAGAAACAAGAAAATTGGGATAGGCTCTTTTTCCCAAGGAACAATGACAAACTTGAATCGTCTTTCAGTCCTATTAGTCATACACCTGACGTATCTGCCAACTATCTAAACTTAATGACCATCATATGGATTCATTTGAGTTGTCACATGACACTACCAACCATAATGATATTCCTTTTGTCCCTTATTTTGACCATGAGTATGAGTCAAGTGAAGGGGAATATTGGATAGAATCCAATTGGGAATTGGACGATGACAACTTCATTTTCAAAGTCTCTGAATTCGTCTGCATGATTTCTGCATCCTCTCCATAATTCACCAATACTAACAATGGTATCTCCTTAGTCTACCCACAACTAATTGATTTGGACCAACAATTCCTACCAGTCATGGACATATTTCAGAATGATGAGGCCATTGCAAAATTTATGGGACTATGTGAGGGCATACCAAGTGGTGATCACAAGGTTGGATTTGTTATTGACCTAGATTGTGCAGCTTACTTTGGGGAGACTGCTCTGTCCTCTAGTCACAAAATGAAAAATAAAAATAAAGCAAAAAATGAAATGTCTTTAGGTGAAAACTGAAAAGCACCTTTTGATGATAAAAAAGTAAAAATAAAGGACATATCTGTGGGTGAAAACCTCTCTGAGGCACCCAAAGATGGAGGACTGGACTTTCTTCCTGCAACTCAAGAGAAATCAGAAATGCTCATAGAGGAAACCATGGAAGTAAACATATGTAGAACATAAGATCCTAAAATGGTCCTCTTTGCGACATCCTTGACAAAAGAAGAGAAACCTGAATTCCACAAATTATTTGCAGAACGCAAAATTTATTTTGCATGGTCATATGCCGATATTCCTAGGTTGGATCCAGAATTGGTCTTACACCATTTGCCACTACTTCTAGATGCCAAGCCAATAAAACAAAAGCTGCGTAAAATGCATCCTCAGATCGCCCTATTAGTCAAAGCTGAACTCAAGAAATTGCTCAATGTGAGATTCATACAGTCTATCAACTATGTTGAATGGATATCCAATCTTGTATTGGTCACAAAACCAAATGGTCAGATACATGTCTGCATAGATTTTAGGGACTTGAACAAAGCATGTCCAAAGGATGACTTTTCGTTGCCAAACATAGATATCATAGTTGACCTAACGACAAGATACAAGATGTTGTCCCTCATGGACGGTTTCTCTAGCTATAATCATATTCATATTGCCCCTAAAGATTAGCATACAATAGCATTCACATGTCCTTGGGGTACATACTGTTGGAATGTCATGCCTTTTGGTCTTAAGAATGTAGGCGCCATGTATCAAAGAGCCATGACGACAATATTTCATGACATGATGCACAAGATAATGGAGGATTATGTGGATGACCTTTTGGCCAAATATTTGACACGAAAATACCACTTGAATGTGTTAGAAAATATCTTCAAGAGACTGGAAGAATACAAAGTCCACCTGAATCCTAAGAAATGTGTCTTCGACGTGACATCGAGGAAGCTTTTGGGATACATAGTTTCTCGAAGAGGCATTCAAGTAGATCCTGCCAAAGTGAAAGCCATATTAGACATGCCTCCTCCAAAAGGAATAAGTGAACTCAGGATGTTACTAGGCATGTTATAATCTATCTGATGCTTCATAGCACAATTGGCTGACAAGTGTCAACCATTTCAATATCTTTTGCACAAGGGCATCCCCTTTGTGTGGATAGATAAATGTCAGGAGGCCTTTAAACTAATAAAGGACTATCTATTGTCCCCACTTATTTTAATGCCACCTATCGAAGGGAAACCTTCGATCTTATATATTTTTGCAACAACTTCAGCACTAGGGGCATTACTAGCACAAAATAACCATGATGCGAAGGAAAGGGCAATATATTATATTAGTCGAACACTGGTCAGATATGAGCTAAATTACACATCAATTGAATGTGCTTGTCTAGTAGTTGTCTTCACAGCTCAGAAGCTAAGACACTATATGTTGAATCACAGGACACAATTGGTAGCAAAGATTGACCCCCTGAAATATCTCTTGAGTCGCGCAACATTGACAGGCCAGTTGGCAAAATGGGTCATGATTTTGAGTGAATATGACATCCAATATATAGAACGAAAGGCTATAAAGGGACAAGTGATAGCAGACCAACTGGAAGATGCACCTATACAAAGTGATCATCCATTAGTGGTAGACTTTCCAGATGAGTCCATATTTCATACATAACCTAAGTCACCTTGGAGGCTATACTTTGATGGGTCTCATACTAGTCATGGCTCGGGGGCAGGAATATTATTTATCACTCCACAAGGAGACTCCGTCCCCAAGTCATTCCTCATTTCTTTTCCACGTACAAATAATGTGGCGGAATATGAGGCACTTGTGACAGGACTCAGAATGGCCATAAAATGGAAAATCAGGACACTTCATGTTTATGGAGATTCTCAGCTAGTCATCAACCAGGTTAATGACAACTATGACACCAAGGACAAGAAGTTAATGTCTTATAAATGAATGGTTGATAGATTTCATACATATTTCCACATGGTGACTTTTGAGCAAGTTCTGAGAGCACAAAATAGGGCAGCAGACGCAATGGCTACAATTGGCTCTCTCCTAGACATTCCAAGCAATATGCCTCAATTTGAGTTCTTGGTAGAACAAATTTTGGTGCCTGCATATGATATCCCAGAATTAGAGATGGTCTGTGAGCTTGTTGGTCCTGATTCCCCATGGTATCAGGACATTTATGACTATCTCAAGTCCCAAACCCTTCCCCCTAACCTATCCAACAACCAACGAAAGTTCTTTATCCGAAAAGTCGCCTGATACACCATCGTCAATGACACCCTTTACCACTGTAGCTTCGACAACACCCTTCTTCGATGTCTCGACACTAACAAAGCACACACAACTTTATGAGAAGTACATGAGGGTATATGCGGGTCTCATTCAAGTGGTCTTACTATAGCCAAGAAGATAATGAGACTTGGGTATTACTGGTCGACCATTGAAAAAGATGCACTTGATTTTGTCAAGACTTGTCACCAATGTCAGATACATAGTGATTTGATTCATGCTCCAACATAGGAACTTTTCCTGATTACATCTCCTTGGCCCTTCACACAATGGGGACTCGACCTCGTGGGAAAAATACACCCTACCTCTTCTAATGTCCACAAATTCATTATCACCGCCATTGAGTACTTTACTAAGTGGATTGAAGCCATCCCCCTTACATACATAACTGGCAAACAAATTTCCAAATTCATTCTCAACTACATCATTTTAAGGTATGGTATTTTGTAGTCCATCATCACATACAATAGACGTCCATTCAAAAATCAAGATTTTCATGAGTTATGTGAGTGATTCCACATCCAACATCATTTCTCTACACCATACTACTCACAAGGAAACGGTCAAGCTGAGGCATCCAATAAAACTATCCTTAAAATTCTCAAAAAGACTGTCAATGACGTTGGCCATGACTGGCACATCCAACTTAACCCTACTTTGTGGGCTTATCGCACCAGTATCTGCACACCTACATGAGCCACTCCATTTTCCCTGGTCTTTGGAGCTGAAGCCATATTTCCCATCGAGGTTGAAATTCCATCCTTAAGAGTCTCCATGAAGGGTCTGATAGATGATGAAGAATATAGACAGTCACGAATACACGAGCTGGAGATGTTAGATGAAAGAAGACATAATTCCTTGAACCACCTATAGGCATATCAGAACCATCTCTATCATAGTTACAACAAGAGAGTCATGGTCAAGAAGTTTGACATTGGTGATTTAGTCCTCATGCAAAATCCTAAAAATCAGGCTGATAGAGAAAAACTTGGCAAGTTTGAGCCCAATTGGTTGGGTCCTTACATTATCATATCCTCTTTTGGTTCTGGAGCTTATTAGCTGGCTACTCCAAATGGTGAACAACTGACAGAGCCTATCAACAGTCTACATCTTCGCAAGTTCTATGCATAGCATCAGAAAATCTAGTTGAAAACTGCAAAAATACAAAAAAATAAAAAAAATAAAAAAAATAAAAAAATCATCACCTTGATGAAAAACCGACAAACAGGTGTCTTGGTGACACCAAAAAAAATTAAAAAATTGACAAAAATAGTAAAGATAAATAATTCGTCCAATAGTGAAAACCTGGCAAACAGGCACTTTGGATAAGTACCATGGTGAAAACCTGGAAAATAGGCACCATGCATAGTCAATCATTGCTCGACCATCTATTGTCACTCTATCTACCTTGGTCCATAATAAACACTAAATTTTCTGACATCACCTTACCACACATCACAAAACCTTGTCATGGCCAATAACGATTGACATCAAGTCCTACATATCACCCATCTGTCACCCCACACATGTCCTTTCCCCATTCATCTAGTTGGCTAGTCTTGGACCTGACTAGGGGAAAATATTTATTACCTGATTGCAATGGGTATCACACATGGTCCTGACAATCGAAAATGTCCTTAAAAAAGACAAAAAAAAATCATAAAAAGTCCTAAAAAAAAAGAGACCTAAAAATCATAAAATGTCTTGAAAAGAGACAAAATAATAATAAAATGTCCTGAAAAAAGACCTAAAATTTGAAAAACGTCCTGAGGAAACCCAAAAAAATCAAAATATCTCAAAAACACAAAAACAACGTCATATCTTGTCAAGTCTACCATGTCAATTTAATCTTTGTCATTTGTCCGAACTACGTTGTCTCTGTGCATTTTCTACGTAGGTGAGGATCATCTTCGAGCCCCCGAGACATTAGGTCAGTCCTCTTAGGTTTTTCAAAATAAAATCATGACTCAATCTTTGGTCAATCAAGACAAAGTCATTGGTCGTGTCAAACTACGAGGTCTCTGAGTGAATGACGTAGGCAAGGCCATCAATCGATGAGCCCCCGAGGCCACACTAGGTCAGTCCATTAGGGTCCATGACACTACATTAGCACACATGTCAAAATGTCTTCAAGTCAAACAAGTCATCTCAAAACAAGCAAACTCCTACAACCAACTCTGAATATTCTTTAATAAACATGTCAAACACATCAACATGTCAACATTGACATGTAGTCAACAACAGTCATCTTCAGTCAAAACAAGTCAAATTGTCATAACCAATCAAATTGTCAACTCTTGGTTATTCTTCAGATGAGTCCTTCTAAATAATAGCCTCTATCATTTATACCTTAGGATTTGTCCTTCCTAGGTATCATCACTGTCATTTGGCATTTTGAGGGATCCTCTTAACATCGACATTATTCATGATGTGTCCTTCCTGAATTTGGAAAACTTTGACATTCAACATTCAGACCTCATCAAATATGACACCTTTGGCATCCGACATCGTCAAACCTGACATCTTGACATCAAAACACCTAGCATTCAGACGCACTTGGCAAACACTTGGCACTTGTCTTTGGCTCTCTCATCATGTTACCAGTTTCTTAGCAATGTCCTGACAACAAGATTTAGAGAAGCAACATGTATCATGATAATTATCTTGTCTTGTCTTTTTGTCAGTCATGTTGCTAGTTCCTTGAGGATTTCCTAACAACAGGATTTAGAGGAGCAATGACATTTCATGACTTGTCTTTCTTGGCTTTTTATGCTTGTGGTTGGTTATGAGAAAAAGACTGGGGCAATTGCGCTCTTAGTATGAGTCATGATCATCCTTTTTTGTGACTATTTGTCTCATGTGATGGTACAACCTTGCACACCTTGATCTATGTCATATCATGGTGTTTGTTGGCAATTACAATAATCCGCCCAATGATGATTAAGAGCAATAATTATTAAAGTCCTATGGTAATATGTTGAAGGATTTGGTCTTCGTTCTAACATTCATCTCCTTTTGTCTTGTCATCCCGTCTTGTCTATCTCACGATGATATCCTGTGACAAACAAAAAACATAAGTGCATACATGATCATATATGCATTGCATTAGTTCCATACATACATCATATATATCATTAAACCATATACATTGCATCACATATCGCATTGTCCATACACATATTCCTGCATCAACATACATAATCATAAACATGACATCCATTACAATCAAAACATTATGCATATCATTATCAACATCATCCATAGCATCATCAAGACATATAATCATATCTAAACATCACATCATCATGACATCTTATCATAAACAACCATCATAAACATATACATGATATGGCATATAAAGGACATCACCATAAGAGTCATAAATGCTTAATTCACATAGGCATCACATGGTAATCATAGCTGCATCTTCATAATCATCACATAAGCATACATCATAAGCATAATCAACATATATAATGCATCATCACATAACATAATGCATATAGGCCACATCAAAACTCCATCATATATATCATCTCCAAAATCATGTCACAGGATATAGTCACAAGATATCCCAAAAATAAGAGCTCGCAGGCTTGATGGTCAAAATATAAATGTCATAACATAAGTGTCTAAAATGTCCTAATACAAGATCATAATAAACATGTCTATTCTGAGCTCTCCTCATCCCCTCGAGGAGAAGATCTAAGGGATTAATACTTAGTCAAGGGAATCGATGCTCTGTCAAGGTCATTGTGGCCTGTGCCTGGGAAGCTGAGGGATTTGTCATTGTGGCCTGTGCCTGGGTAACTGAGGGAACTGTCACTAATGGCATAATCTTTGTAGTAGCATGAGGCTGCGAGGACACTATGACTGATAGATCTATCACTGGAGGTTGGCTATGCGCTAACCTATGCCTTGACCTAGTAGAACCATGATTGTGACCCGACTTGTGATTGGACAAATGCCTGCGGGAGTGGCTAGACTTGTGCCTTGATGAATGTCCTAAGGAAGTGGATCCCCTTGCACTGCTCACTGTCCTATTGCTGCTACCACTCCTTGTCTTGCTCCCACTGCCTGTCCTCGTCTAAGACTATGTTAGAGTAGGATCCCGTCTCTCGGGTGGCACAACCTACTCATAGAGTAACTTGTAATGTCCTCTTCTCTCACTGACTCTAGCCAACTCTCTCGCCATGTCCCCTGACGGTCCACTGGAATCACCATCTTTTCCAAAGTCCTTCTCACTCTAAGCTCTCAAATTTACTATGGTGAATGTGAAAATGAAATGACTTTTACCCCTTTTTCAACCTATTTATAGGGTCAAAGTGGGATTTTTCAAACTTCTTTATTACGGGAGGCTTTTTTGACCGACTTTGACCACCCCTTTGGTTGCTTTCAACTCCTTGAAATCTGAAACCATCTGTGCCATTGCTTTTCTTGTTATCAAATTGACTTATCGAGACACTTTTCAAATTTTTCTGTCATCGAGCCAAAATTTGAAAATTTTCCTGAGGGGGAATAAATACTCCGTACCCTCGCTGGGGCATGACATTGACTTATTTTCTTTGTCACAATGCGATGGGCTATAGTATGAAAAAGAGGGGCAAAATGTAGATACATAAAAATAACCTAGGCCTGCAAGCTTTATTTTTCATCTTTTTCTTCCTAGCATAATTAAGACATTTTAATTATGTCCTCGATTCATTTTCGACTATTAATTAAATAATTCATAATTATTTAATTAATTCATGTCTTTTTATTCCTCATGATTATGAAATAAATAAGTTTTATTTACTTATTTAATACGTCACTAATTCTTATAAGTCTTCTTATAATTAAATAAATTCTTTAATTTATTTAATTATTGCCACCTTGAGATTTCCCTCATTTTAAATAAAATTATTTATTTAAAATGGTCCCACTTTCTAATTTCCCTCTTTTAAGTAAATAATTCAAATTAATTATTTACTGTCATGTGACCCCACCTTTGAATTAAATTTTTAATTCAAAATTGTCTTTTTCCTCCAAAAATCAAGTAATTTCTATTATTATTTGATTTTCCAGCCACCTCTTTTTCTATGCCAATCATATCTCTTGTCACATGCATTGTCAACCCTTGATTTGATTTTCTAAAAATCAATCCTGTCCATTCATTTTAAATTTTTCCTAATGTTGCCCTAACCCTAATTGTGGGTTGTCATATTGAATCTTGTCCATTGATTCTAGGGCACTTGTCAACTCTTAATCTTGGCCATTCACTCAAAATTGCATTTTCTATAAAATGGCAATTTTGGTCTCATTTTGTCATCTCATGCTATCTAGACCTCATGCTCTTGCAATCTTATGCAATCTTGTTTTAAGAAATTTCATACTCTTGCACTCTTGTCATTTTTTCATAGGCATATTTACATCTCATTTGACTTAATTTAGACATAGTTTAAATGCTTACTAGTTGCATAATAGCATAGTACTGCATGCAATCACTCAAATCCTTCAACATTTTCTTAGGGCTTGTCATAGTCATTAGATTGCTCACATCAAATCTGAGGGCAACATCATATTTTGAACAAGTTGAGAAGGTATAATGGAGGTCATCCATGGAGAATGAAGACAATGGGTGAGATCTTTTCATTTGTTTTCATGTTATTTTCTTTGCACTTCATTATCACTTTGAGTTTTTATTTTTTTGCATTTTATCTACTAACCCTAGTAAAATTCCCATAGTTACAATATACACACACACACACATATATGTACATATGTGTGTATATATACATATATATGTGTGTGTATGTGTGTATACACACACACACACACATATAGAGGCAATTCCAATACTCACACTTTGCTTTACCTTAAGTACATCTTGATTAAAATAAATATATATAGAACTCTCATTCAAGAAATGTAGATGCATATATATATGTATATATATGTATATATGTAAATTAAATATACAAATAATTATAGTCTAAAGCTACTATATCAATTGATTAAAATAAATTTTTGTTTTCTGAATGTAGGATAAATTCTCAATGCAAAAAATAAAATAACAAAGAATCTTAATTCATCAAGAATGAAGGATAATTACAAATCCCTCTAGAAATAATTTAAAATTGAATGAAAGAGAAGATATATGTGCATGTAAAGACCCTTTGCACAAATCATAACCCATATTACACTTATAACAACTTTTAATACAAATGAAGAGTTTGTGAGAAAGACAAAAATCCATTCCCCTATTTTCCAATTATAAATATATATAGACTAGAATATGATCAAATAAAAAAATCCATTCTAATATATATAACAATTCCATATAAGATTGAAATATTATCAAACAAAACTTTTATAACTTGTAGACCTGAAGATGGTAAAATATTAACAAACACTCAAATTTTAATGGAAAGCCTTTGTATGGTTGAAATTCTAATGTACATACAGGCTAAAAAAAAGGATCTTATCCACGTCAACTTTTGTTTGCAAACTTGTAGACCTCTATATAGTCCAAAACCACTAAACACATACTCCTTATGTTTGCAAACCTCAATAAACAATGAATAGATAATTCCTTATATTTTCAGACCTCAATAAACACTAAATTGATATTCCTTATGTTTGCATACTTGCATGAGGTTGAAATTCAAGTAATCGATTCATAACAGGTAAGGAAAAATTTAACTATATTTTGCATATTCGCAAAGTATAAGACCATAAACATTTTCCAATATTTGGTGATGTCAGGCATGAGTATGATCAATATATATATAATGTGAAAATAATAATAAAATACTCCAAACCTAAAATGGTCTTAACACTAGTATCTCTAGTTAATTTGAAACACAGGTTCTTTATACAAGCCCATAAAATTGTTCATAGATATATTATGATCTCAAAAATCCATATATATATATATGTTGATTCCAGAATTCATAGTAAACTAATTTAAGCCACATACATTTCTACAGAGAAACAAAGATAATCACTATCCACAATTACCTCAACATCCTTTATAAACATGAAACCAAGGTTTTGCATACTGTAGGTGGAAAAAATAGATCTATAAATCATATACTTCAAAGAAAATAAATAGTAAAACATATCAATGTATAGGAAAAATCTCCCAAAAGTTATAGAGCATTTTTCCTGTTTTCTCCTACCCCATCCCTCTCTTCTCATTTTCTATTTTCTTCCACAAGGGAAGTGAAAACCCCTTGAAATTCCTCATTTTCTTCCTCTAGTATTTACTTCCCACTCCATCTATTTCATTTACAACTGAAGTGGTGTCTCAAGATTATTCACTAAAGTACAATAACTTCATATTACATATTTAATGCATTTAATTGAACTTCATAGAGCTTACCCAAGCTCATCGAATTTGAAATTCAAAACTATTGAAACAAAACAACTTTATAACATTTAATGATTATGTATGTGTGTATAATTTAATACCTTTTGCAAATCAAATTGTGTGTATGGTTACTTTTCTTTGGCATTAAAAAGAAAGCATGAAGGTGAATGAACTCTACTAGGGTTTCTTATGTCTACGATCATCTTTGACCCATGTTGCGTCATACCATGCCATAGGCGTAGGATTTTCTCATTTACAGTGTGTACATCCATATTTACTACAATTTTCTTGGTTTTATTATGCCTTCAATTGGCTCTAAACCAATAGTTCTTACTGGTGTTGGCCATTTGATGGCTCTGCTCATGGCTCCCCCTTCGAACAAGTGACCCCAATTTTTTTTCTGAAAGTGTTTCACGAGGTAAGTATTTTGACTCCCCAGCTGATGTGGTTTTACCCTTGCCAGATTTTGATTTTGCATGTCAATGGCTTGAGCAACATACTCTTGTTAGTTATTTTGTTGGGAGGACTCCTCCTAAAAGTTTTCTTAAAGAATGGGTCCATAAGGCCCGAATCCCTCATGGGGTCTGCCTTGATATGGTCTAGAATTTAACCAAAGGTTTTTTTTTCTTTTTCACTTTGTGGAGGCTAGTCATATTTAGGAAATCCTGAATCGTGGTCCTTGGTATGTCTGGTCATCTTTTTTGGTCTTCCAATTGTGGACTCGAGATTTTGTTGTCTTAGATGACACCAAGTTATGAGTTTTGTTCTAGATTGAGTTTCTGAGTTTTCCTTTGCATTTTGTGCCTTTTTTGCAACATATTGCGTCCTCGTTGGAGAGGGCTATTTGTGTTGAAATAGATAGGTTCTTTTAGGCTCGACCCCAAAAGCAGGTCTGTGTCGAAGTGGACCTTTCACAGGCTTTCAAAGAGTCCATTGACATCCAAATTGGAGCTTTCTGTCATACCCAGAAAGTCACTTATTTTAATCTGTCAAATACTTGTTATAGGTGTTAGTCCATAGACCACAAGATTAAGGATTTTCCTCTGACAATTCCTTGCACTCCTTCACCGCCACAGGATACTAAAAAACCTCGTCAAGCAGATAGTTTTGCTGCCAAACCAAAGGAGAAATGGACAATGGTTACAAACCATAAAAATAAGGCCAATGGCTCTGGGACAATTTCCAAATTTCCTCGAGCCAACAAAAGAAATTTTAAACCCTTCGGTGAAGGGGAAAGAAGCCCAGGTTGGCTCTACCACTACTTCTACGTGGCCAAGACCTAAGGCTACGCCCTAGCTTGCTACTGTCATGATAACACAACCAATTGAATCTCATCCCATGTCGAGAGCTCATAGGAGGTCTCGAAGCCCTTCTCGACCTCTGGAAGAAGGAGAATTTTTTCAGGAGAAATAGAGATTTTCTTCTCCACCCATTCAAATTGGTTCAATTCCACTAGAATTTTTACAGAATCGCTTCTCTACCTTGGATGAGGAGCTGTAATTTGATGATATGGAGGAGTTTCATTCATGAATTTCCTTTCATGGAATGTTCAAGGTCTAACTGACCTCTCTAGGAAGTATTTCATTAGGGATACTCTGAAGAAGTATGCTAGGATTGAAGTGCTTTGTCTCCAAGAAGTGAAAGTGTAATAACCCATTTGAAATTATTACTTAATTAATATTATTGTAAATGATACATGAATATACTCAAAATTAAAAAGACATAACTAGTGGCTAAAGTCAATCATAGCTACACATGTCCATTTAAAATGAGTCAAAGATTCTTATATTCACATCAAAAGTCAAATTATAATATCAGGTTTGACTTGGCTCCAATTTCCATCAAGTACATGAAAGTATTACATCAAATTAAATCATAGACTATAATAGTCTTGTGAAAAACTAAGGTTCTTCTTCAACACTCACCTCCATTGGTGGATGAGACCATGGTTGAAGCACTTTACCACCCAACCACGAAGCTTATGCTTCCCCAATATTCTTCTGACTTGAAGAATGCCCGACCTTGCACAAAAAGTTTAGTAAGAGAACAATCTGCAAGGTGGAATTTGGTGTGTGCTTATACATCAACATGCAATTTCTATCTGCAATTTAGATAATAAAGTGCAAGATCTATGTTAGGAATGGCAGAGAGTGAAATCACAGAGTTCATACATACATAATGAACTGTATTGCTTGGCCAAGCATAATAAATGTGTTGCAACAACAACAATCAATAGGTTATGCTAAAACAAACTTATACTCTTTGAAATCCATTTCATTACTCATCCTTGAAGGTAACTTTCTACTATACATCATATAACAACTATCTACCCTCTAGCAACATCTACCTTGAGGTGCTCTAGTCGACTAAGGTATCACTATTCTGTTCAAGTATTAAATATTCTTTCACAAATGTCTTATAAAGAAGAATAAGATTACCAATTTACTCTCTAAATATAAATTAGATTTATGATTCACAAAGTAATTCAACAATCAGTCATATCATTCTTATGACTATTAAATACCTTTCATTATAAGCATTTTCCATTTAAAAAGAATGAACTAAGAAAAAAAGAAGGTATGTCACAAGTATGTGTATGTACATAAACAAAGTCTATGTGCATACACATATGTGTGCCTACTTAAGTTTTAGATTTGTGCATACATTATGAAATAATCAATAATTTAGATTACAACCTTAAAATAGTATTCTATTTGACGTTTTATGTAAAAAATAAAGAATCATAACAAGTCTATGCTAACAGTTCCACACATACTGTTATTGCATTCTCATAACCATGATACTCTAAAATTGTTGTTTACATAAGAACATTCATTGTTTAAACAAAACGAGTACTGTTTCCTACTAAACAGTCATGAAACAAGTTGTTTGCATCTAAACATTCTTTTTTTTTTGGTCGGTACAAAGTTTATATTTTATTAATAAAAGTAACAAAAAGATTACATCGACTGTATCAGGATTCCCTTATGAGATTAGCGCCCACTGCTCTAGCCATACTATCGGCGAGCACTAACCAGGCAAAACAAAAAACTACCATCCCCGTCTTACAAACATAGAAAACGCCATAAGAGGCTTTTCAAGAGAAGCTAACACCAACGTTGAAACCAGAAGCTACAGTATACTGCGCTCAAAGCACTAACTAGCAGAGACCAACATACCCATACCATAGACAAACCCCACCAGACCGAGAATGCAAGAAACCAATGCTACCAACAAAACACCCCAAAAACAAAGAAGCACCAGAGTTTTGAAAGCAGAGTATTCTTCCAAGATTTCCAGAAAAACAAAAACCATACCAAGGATGCACCACCAGCCAAAAAACCACATACAACACTTAGCAAGGGAAAGTTATCTAGCGTTCCTTCCTCTTTTTCCATGGCCCCTGCCTCTGAAGCATCTTCGCCTTGCTGAGCTACTTGGCTGGCCATTATTCCTGCATCGCTCTTCTTCCTCTTGTTGTCGAAGAACAAACTTTAAATGCTCCCACGCTGTGAAGATTGAGATCTTATACTCCTCCCTGTCCACACGTTTCCTCCACCTCACAAATGGTAGTAACCCCTCCTCTGTCGCTTCATCCATGACTTCGATACCTTCAGAAACATCATAACCCTGCCCAGGGACTGCCCATTCCACCAATGATTCCATTTTCCCCAAAAGTTCTTCATCAAAAAGAGAACTCATCACCCATTTGATTATCACTACCTCTTCATTCAATTCCATTCCCCAAGCAAATATCATTGAGGCAATGTCCGTATTCAGACGACCTCGATGTGTTGCTTCCATGAAGTGCGGTCCCAGAGTTTCCAAAACCGCTTCAATTATCTCAACCTGCGGGTTCTTTAGCAAATACCACAACCGAAATTTTGAGACAGGACCGAAGAACCCCTATTGTTGTAATTTTGTGTCGAAGCCATACATAGCTTCCATTTTTACAACATCACCCGCACTTCACCACACTGCCCACCGCCAAGAAAACCAGACAGAGGCCGAAAGGATAACCGAACAAAGCTTATGTAAAACAGACAAAGCTTTTGAAAGATGCCTCAAATTGATTTAAACATCCTTCCCCTGACTCGAAAATCAACTTGCGCCACCCCCGCCCAGGCACGTACCGGAATAGCATTAAATTCCTGTCCTTACCTTCATAGAAAACCTCAGGTGAAATTCGCCAACGCCGTCACTGAGCCATTATCAAAACAAAAACATACGCCCACACTTCAACACCATTAAAATGCTCTGCCAAAGATTAATACCTTGTACCTTCAAGATATCGCATCCTTTTTTGATGTACATAAAAATCGATACGCCAACAATACGGAAGACCACTTTCCATGACATAAACCTTAACACCAGAGCAAAAACACAGGACAAGAAAGTTAAACCGAAAACTACTCCACGTGGCGGAAGTCTTCCCATCTTAATTCTCCGGATTCTGCAAAAGAGATTGCCCACTTGGACAAAGCGTCAGCTTCACCATTACCCGCGCGCCGAATATGACTAATTTCAAAGTGATCAAAGGATTTTAAAGAATTTATAATGGCACTAACAATTACTTGTAAATGCCAAGCCAGAGCTCCCCCATTTACAATTGACTGAACAATTACCTGAGAATCGCCTTCCAGATGTAAGTTTTTAATTCCCAAAAAGAGAGCTAATTCAATAGCCAGGAGGGCTGCTTTTGCCTCCGCCACATTATTAGAACCAGCTTCCAACTTTCGAGCCCCAAGGGCTATTATATTTCCCTGACTATCTCAGATAATCGCCCCTGCACCAGAAGGGCCTGGGTTGCCTTTTTCCGCCCCATCAAAGTTAGCCTTATACCAGCCCTCCTTCGGTTTCTCCCAAACAACCCTCTCCAGAGAAACCTGAGAAGCAATATGCTCCACTTTCATATTCCCAAAGTGGATCTTGAGACCCGGCCACATTCTTTGAATTCTGCTATCTTCTCCTGTAAATGAGAGTTTTCGGTGTTGGGAACGAGATGCCACAACATTTACCACTTTCGTAATAGCTAAATCAATTCTGTTTTTGATTCTTGGGACAGACTCCTTCTTATCCTCAAAAATTCTTCTATTCCGTTCCTTCCACAGTTCCCAGATCACTAAAGATGGGCTTACCACCCAAACACTTGAGAAGAAAGAAGCACCCTTGATCACTGACCACCCTTCAAAAACACCTTTTAATGAGTTTTTCCAAGGACCATGCCACCCAAGTTTAAGACAGAGATCATCCCAACATGAAACAACAATTTTACAATCTAGAAGAAGGTGGTCAATTGATTCCTCAGCTTCATCACAAAGGACACACTTTGTTGGCCCAGCAAAACCCAAACGTTTCCTTCTTTCCCCAGAGAGTATTCGACCCTTTACTGCCAACCAAGCAAAAGTACCAGCTTTGGGTAAACAGTCCTTGCTCCAACATAAATTTTTTGCCCAAAAGACTTCCTCCATACTAGAGTCCAAGAGTTGTACCCTAATTTAACTGAGTAGTTCCCGTTTAGAGAACCACACCAAACCACTCTATCCGCACTATTAGAAAGGAGAATTTGACGTCCCTTTAGGAAGTCCTTCATTTTCTGAATTTGAACATCCGATAATTCAACACAATCAACATCTTTCCAGACCCATTCCAGCCCCAAAGGTCCCTGTTTGAATGCTAAATAGTTACAAAATTTATCACCCCATTTTTGGAGAAAAAAATCCCTTAACTCCTAAGCCCCTTCAGCTTCCTTCAGAATTGGGAGTCCATTCCAAGAATCGTCCCAGAATTTTGCTTGCTGACCATTACCTATTTGCCAAGTAAGGTGATCAACAATCACAGGTCTACACTCCATAATGAAGTTCCATATTGCCGATCCTTTTACAGGATTTCGAATGGTGAAAATCCGAATATCTTCCATTGAATCTAAATACTTAGCCTTTGGAATTTTCACCCATAAGAGATGCGGGTTTGTATAAATGCTCCATACAAGTTTTGCACCTAAAGCTTCGTTCATCACATTCCAATTTCTCAGACCAGCCCCTCCTTTCTCTTTAGGGTTACATATTTTTTCCCATGCAAGCAAAGGGATTTTATCAAACTCATTAGCTCCATTCCAAAAGAACTTACGCATTCGCTGGCCAATTAACTTCACCGCCTTCTTCGGAATCTTCAAACACATCATAGAGAAAACAGGGATTGCAGAAATAACACTTTTTAACAGGAGTAAACACCCAGCAGCAGTTAACCATTTGCTCTTCCAGCTACTCATCCTATTTAAGCAGCTGTCAACTAAGTCTTTCCAAATATCAGCTTTGTTCGATCCCCCAAACAGGGGGATACCTAAAAACTTACTAGGAAGGGAACCCACACGCATGCCTAAGATTCTACAGATTTCCACCTGTTTTGCAATGGGAACATGGAAAAAGAATACTTCAGATTTACGCCAATTAATACATTGACCAGATGCTTTCCCATAAGCATCAAGAGAAGTTTTTATAACCCGAGCCTCTCTAAAAGAGGCATCGCCCATAAGAAAAGTGTCATCAGCAAATTGAAGATGAGTAATCGGATCTAGCCCATCCGCGACAGCAATGCCTTTCCATTGCCCACAATTTCTTTTCTTGATAATCAGTCTTCCCAAAGATTCAACCAACAAAATAAACAAAAAAGGGGAGATTGGGTCTCCCTGTCTGATACCTTTACTAGACTCAAAAAAACCTTGAGGACTCCCATTTAAAAGGACAGAGAAACGAGGAGAGTTGATATAGCTTTGTATCCAGCCCACCCAACTACTACTAAAGCCAAACCTTTCCAAGACTTTTAACAGGAAACTCCTATTCACCTCATCGTAAGCCCTTCTGATATCAAGTTTCACCATAAATTTTTCCACTTTCGCTAACCTTACCGAGTGAACAGCCTCATGAACAACTATGACACCTTCAAAAATGGATATGTTTGGAGAAAACCCACTCTGTTCTGCTGAAATTACTGAAGGTAACACCTTTTTCAATCTGTTCGCAATCACTTTGGAGATAATTTTGTATAAGGTGTTACAAAGGGAAATTGGGCGAAAATCCTCAAAGGTATTTAGATCATTCCTTTTAGGGATCAATGCAATAAACATGTTATTCAGCTCCTTTAACACAAAACCCCTACTCCTAGATTCTTCCACCACTTCCCATAAATCTTGAGCCAAAATTTTCCAAAATTTTTGGAAGAAAAGGGCAGGGAAGCCATCCGGTCCAGGAGCCTTGTCACCCCCCAGCCCAAAAATAGCTTTCTTAACTTCTTTCAAGGACACCTTTTCCATTAGCATGACATTCTGTTCAGCAGAAACTAGTTTTGGTAAGTTTCCCAGCAACTCCCAATCGGTATCTATCAGATCCCTGTCTTCCTTGCATAGACCCGAGAAAAACTGCACAGCTTCTTTGGCTATAAGAGACTCCTCAGTCAGTGAGACACCTTCACTATTCTTGATTTCAAAAATCTTATTACTGTTCCTTCGAACCTTAACAGAATTATGAAAAAACTTAGTATTTTTGTCCCCTTCTTTAAGCCAAGTTTCCCTTGATTTCTGTTTCCAAAAGACCTCCTCACGAGCTAGAATCTCTGAATAGGTTTTATTTAGAGTTTTTTCAAGTTCAAAGTCTTCTTCTGACATCCCTTTCTCAATCACTCTAGCATGAAGAGCTTTTAAATCCTCCTCCATTCTTAACTTCTCAGAAAAAATATTTTTAAAAGACTCCCTATTCCACTTTTTTAATTGTTCTTTCAAAAATTGAAGTTTTTTAACAAAAGTAAAAGCTTTATGATCCGATCTTATCAAGGCATTTTTCCACCAATCTGCAATAAGCTTCTCAAATCCATCCGCCCGTAGCCACATTGCTTCAAATTTGAAAGGACAGCGGGCCAGTTTTGAATCCTCTTGAATTCTCAGGCTTATTGGATAGTGATCCGAACCTGTAACAGGGGTTACCTCCGCCTCACATAACCAGTGCTGATCCGCCCATTCCCCAGCTAAAAAGAAACGATCCAATTTTTCGGCAATGTTCAGAAAGCCTTTACGCCTGTTTGTCCAAGTGAAAGCCCCATTTATGAATGGAAGTTCTAGAAGCCCATTATGCATTACAAAATTACCAAAATCCTTCTGACTTTGACTCACCCAGCAGACACCGCCCATCTTGTCGGACGGCTGAAGGATGGCATTAAAATCACCCCCAATAAGGAAAATCCTATCTTTTTCAGAATTCAAAATCACTGAGAGCTCTTGCCATAACTAAAAATTTTGTTGATTACCTGTGGGGCCATAAACGTTGAGGATATCAAAACAAGCACCAAGCTTTTTTGAAATTACACTAACCCATTGCCAATTTTGATCTGGCTTTACCACTCTAACATCTACAAGTGATTCATCCCACAAAAGGCCAAGACCACCCGAAGCCCTTGTGGCCCCGGAAAGGAAACCTTTCCATCTGCTCAAACATTTTAGAAAACAAACAAAATCCTGTTCCTTAATTTTTGTCTCTTGGAGCATAGCTATACTCTGTCTCGTTTGATCAAAACACTGCTTGATCAAACGTATTTTGTCAGGGGCATTACAGCCCCTGACATTCCACGAAAGGATTTTCATGGCTTCCAGAAAAAGGCATAGCCTTTTCCCGATCTCAGTTTACTTTGTCCTGCCGCATTCCCCACTAACTCAAGGAGCATCTTGTTAGTTTTTGGACCACGCCTTCTCTTCTCACCAACCTTGACTTTTTTGAGCTGGGCTGAAGTTTGATCTAAAGACCTTTTCGCTACTAACCCAACTTGATCAGAAAACCCCAAAAGATCTTCCTCTTCCTCTTCTGAGTCTGAGTCTGAGCCAGAGCCTGATCTTTCTGGAGATCCCCCACTGTCTTTCACCCCTTCAAAGGCACTATCTAGGTTTCGAATAGGAGATATTGGGATGTCTTTAAAAGAAATTCCGTCTGAGTCATTTTGGAAGTCTCCAGTCTCATGAGACACTTCCTTTAACTGCTCCATGTTGATTATGGACTCAGTAGGATGCGAACAAACACCTTCTTGAAAAACCAAGTTATCAAATCCTTTACCTTTCAAAGACAACTGATCCTGGCTCATCCTCAGTTCATCCCCAAATTTTGAGGAATGAGACTTTGAAAAAATTTCTTTCTCTGGGACTGGAACATTGGATAAAACCATTATATTTTTATTTGGTGTTGTCAAGGTTAACTCCAACTCTGGGCCCCCTTCAGAAGAGTTGGGCATATACACCTTCAGATTCGAGGAAAAATTTTCTGGAGAATCCCGACTGCATTCCCAACAGTGATTCAAAGCAATTTCCTGGCTGATACTCAGATCCCATTCCTCTGTAAGGCTTTCAAAACCATAACTTGACCTCTCTGATAGGGCTTCCAAAAAGCCCCATTCCTTAGAATCACGCCATCTTTCAGCATCCACAGCTTCTGTTAGAGCAATCACCTCCTCCACAGGTAGATCTTGGACAACCCCTTTTCCTTTTACAGCCCGCATTCCCAAAACCCCTGTTGCTTCAGGAACTACCAGATTTCCACCCGACTTGCTATAATCCTCTATTATCAGATTCTGGCACCACATTCCTTCACTCGATTTCAGCTCTAGCATTTTCGGTAAGGGGTGAACTATCTGCCTAAGAATGCAAACACGAGGATACATACTACAGTCGGCTTTTTCCACCGCTATTTCCGCTCTTACAAAAAAAACCAGTTTGTTACCAATATTTCTTAGGGTTTCCTGATCCCAGTATTCTTGCGGTAGATTTTTTAGGCTAACCCAAACTTCCGACTCCTCAGATTTTGCCTTATTCGAGTCAAAATTTGGGGTCCAGTCCAAAATATATAGGCTTTGACCATCCATGGAAAAGGGACCGCTCCTTAGAATCCATTCTTTGTCACGATCTGTTTGACACACCACCAGATAAAAGCCATTTTCCAGCGTTTTTACATCACATCCTTTGCCCCAGTTCAAATCACACCATTCTTTCATTTTGGAGAGTGCTGGCCAATGACCACCCCAACAAACAAAAATAGCACGCGCTTTGAATGTACTAACAGAGTCATTCCATTCGTTATTATCTATCAAAAGGGTCACCATTGTTGTGTGCAAATTTTTTTTTTGAGACTGACTTGACTCACCCTTCTCATGCTGGATCTTTGGGCGCCAAAATTTCTTTTCCAACGATCTAAAATCCACTCGCCCCTTCTGGTACATTGTGCGAAATCTTTCACCACGCACCTTTCCTCCCACGTTCTGATAGGAACTACTCCCAGATCCACCATAACTAAAAAACTGCTTACCCGGAGCCTGCCAAGCCTTTGAGGGTCCATTTTGCCTCCCTGTGATGCTGGTATCTCCTCTTTGCCTCCTATTGAAAGGCCATCGGGCTTGGTTCCCCTCATAGAAAAAATCTTGATGCCTATGAAAACCCTTGTTTCTCCACCGCTCTGCCATTTTTTTCAAGGTGGTCAATTTATACATCTAAACATTCTTACTTTAAGTAGAACAAGTACTATTTCCTACTAAACAGTTATGAAACAAGTTGTTTACACATGTACATTCATTATTTATATAGAAAAAGCATTGTTTCCTACTAAACAGTTATAAGCAAGTTGTTCACATATGTACATTCATTGTTTAAATAAAATGAGCACTATTTCCTACTAAACAGTTACAAGCAAGCTATTCACATATGTACATTCATTGTTTAAATAGAACAAGCACTGTTTCCTACTAAACAGTTATAATCAAGCTATTCACATATGTACATTCATTTGTTAATATAGATCAAACATTATTTCCTACTAAACAATTTATTGAGCAAGGATGCTTTCAACTACAAAGATAACTTTTAACATAACAAAGTCGTTTGCAAAGAATAACCTCTACTTACATCAACACAATATTGTTTCAAACTAAACAAATACATTTAAAGATAAATAATGTCGTTTACTCTGTTTGTTGATCTCAAGTTGTTTACATGCTAAATGATCATTTTACAAGTAAATATTCACCATTTAATACAGAATGGGTTTATACATGTATTCATAGGTCACTCTAAATTGACCATTCACATTGATCTGGTGTATTTCCTTCTTAGCAACAATAACATACACAAATTCCACCTTTAAAACAAGTTGGTTTCTCTCCAGATTCGACATGCATGCTTCTTGGTTGCAATGGAACAACCCTTCAATCTTGTAGATCAAACCCTAGTTGGGTTTTTCTAGATTTAAAGAAAGAATTCACCACCTTCCCACTGGGAGGTGGAAACATTGTATACATACACTACAATTCCAACTTTTTATTTAGCTGTTGTTTATAGGCCCAACCGATAAGGTGAATACAAAACATTTAAAAACAAAACATAGGGTTGATACCCCTTTTTAGGGGATCGTTGATTGAACCACAATAATGATTATTCATCATAAAATATAGTGTAACGAAATAGGGATTATGATTAACCATCGAATGGCTTGCACGAGTGTGCGACCTTAAAGAACAGTCATAACTTAACAACTCAAAGGCTTGGCTTAGCTCAGAGATCTAGCCACAAGGCTTATACATAAAGCTTATACAATACAACCATAGGTTGAGTGACCTAAACAATGGTCGACGTCATGCCACTCAGCTCAAAGCCATGGCTATTCATCAAGAATGCATTTTATAGTTTAAATGATGTAATTGAAAAATAAAAATGGAAGAATACCATTTGACAATGAGGAAAATTATAGAGGAAAATCAAGTTTCTTTTCTTAAGTGATCAGATTACCTCAAAAATCAAGGTTGTGTGAGTTTGTCTTTTGATTTTTCCCTCACGCACAAGCTCTCTCTCTGCTTTTTCCTTTCACAAACAAAATTCTTCGCTATGATTTTTTCCCCACATCCTGTGTATTCAAAATGGAAACAAAAATTTCTTTTTGCATGTCTCTGGCGGAGGCATTATTGCCTTACCACCGGCCACTACCTATTTGGATATTGCTATTAATTTCGTGAAAGAACATGTCCTCCATAATCTTATTCAATTTTCAACAGTCCAATATTAGATTCCTATCGATTATCGATTTGAATTTTGATGAGAATATGAATATGTATACATATATATGTACATGTAATATATATACACACACATATATCTATAGGTATTTATATGTTCATTCTTCATTTCAAATATTTGTATATATATATATGTATGTATTCACATTTCTTTACATACATGTATATATATATACATTCTTGTATAAATGGTTTGTTTGGAAGAAATTATAAGTTCCATATGTCATTTTTATTAAATTAAATAAGGAACTTTAATTTCATCTTGAGCATCCATACAAACAAACTAAAAGAATTTCTTTTCACTTAACTTTCACATAATGAAATATTTTATACTTTTTAATCATTGTTTTCAATGCTTTCATTCATTTTTTTTGAAACATAGAGTTTGAGCAGACAATTTAATCTACAGGCCATTCATTTTCAAACACTGAAACAATTCAAGCCATGAAATTACATTCTTCTATATAAGCAAAAATAGTACAAATGCTAGTCATCATGCCATTTGTGGTGTGTGCGCCCAGATTCCAACTGGCTTACCATTCGATTCGGCTAAAACATTCTACTTCAACCGTGTTCTCGTCCTTCTACCTATCATCCTGCAATTGCACACACTTGCACTTGCAAATTGATCAGTAACATTCAATTCTTGGTAACATACAAAATAATTTCCAAAGGTTCGTACAGTCAACATTAGTCAACTTCTTTCATTCAATTTTTGAATATTCTAGAATCTCTATTTAATATTTAATTGAATTTCTTCAATAATTCAATTTACCATATTATGATAAATAAGCAATAAAATTGGGTTATGACATCCTTCCCCTCTTGGAAGAGACATCGTCTTGATGTCTAGTAAGTCGAATAAAAGAACACCATATCAAATTTTGAACATACATGTCTATTTCAATATCTTGTGCCAAAAATATATGATTATTTCAACATCACATCAAAAATATGTCTATTTCAACATCACATGAAAAAAATGTCTATTTCAATATCACATCAAAATATATGTTTGTTTCAACATCACGTCAAAAATATGTCTATTTCAACATCACATCAAAAATATGTCTATTTCTACATCACATCAAAATATGTCTATTTTAACATCACATCAAAAATATGTCTATTTCAACATCACAATTTTAAAGCATGAAATACCATAGTATCTCAATCCAAAAAATTTCAAACAAAATTATTGAGTTTCTTTTTCAAGAAAGAAAATGTGGAAAGGAGCATTCTATTTCTTCCGCATCCTCCCAAGTAGCACTATCCTCTGAGTATTGGTCCCATTGGACCTTAAACTAAGCAATATCTCTACTCCATAACCTAACATTCCGTCTATCCAGGATTCTAATGGGCTCCACTAGCACCACTCCTAGATCTTGTACATGCAAGGATTTCCAATCAAGCACATGAGTCACATCAGGATGATATGGCTTAAACAAGGAAACATGAAACACATTATGAAGTCGTACCAGAGCAGGACGTAGAGCTAGTCTATAAGCAACTAGGTTAATCACTTCCAAGACTTCAAATGGTCCCACATATCTTGGAGCAAACTTGGAAGACTTTCCAAAAGCAATAGAACTTTTATGAGGTTTAACTCTCAATAAAACCTTATCCCTTGTTGCGAATTGTCTAAGAGTTTGATTCTTGTCAGCATAACTCTTCTGTCGGTCTGCCACGTCTTTCAATTTTCTCTTAATGACCCTCATTTGTTCTTCCATTTCCTTAATAATTTTAGGTCCTACTATTATCCTATCCTCCGATTTATCCCAACTAATGGGGGTACGACACTTTTTCCCATACAAAGCTTTAAATGGTGCCATGCCTAAGGATGTATGATAAGAATTGTTGTAAGTAAACTCTACCAAAGGAAAATATTCTCTCCACCTATATTGTCGGTCCATACAATACATTCGGAGGAGGTCTTTGACTACCTGATTCACCCTCTCTATCTTCCCATCAATTTGAGGATGATAAGTTGAGCTAAAATTCAACTTAGTCCCCAATGCAACATTCAAGGTTTTCCAAAACCTAGAGGTCATTCCTGTGTCCCTATAAAAAATGATAGTCTCTGGCACTCCGTGCAAGCAGAAGATCTCCTGGAAAAATTTCTTAGTCAGGGTCAGCGATCCATCCTAAAGGTTTCCTGGAATGAAGTGCACAACTTTAGTTAACTTATCAATCATGACCAAGATAACATCATGCTTATTCTTGCTCAACGACAACCCCTATACAAAATCCATACTGATCACTTTCCATTTATACTCAAGTATGTCATGAGGATACAATAACCCGGCTGGATTTGCATGCTCAGCCTTGACTCGTTGTCACTCCAAGCATCTAGCTACGTACTCCAATACATCCTTCTTGAGTTTAGGCCAAAAATATAGTCTTCAACTCCACGATCATCTTGGATACTCTGAGGTGTCCTGAGTAAGGTGCATTGTGAACTTCTAAAACCATCTTTCTCAACTCTTTAGAGTCAAGAATATACATTCTTCTCTGGTATCTCAAAATAACATCTAGTTCGATCTCATACCCATCGAACTGATGATCCGAAGGATTTACTGCTAGGGCGTTCTTCACTATCTCATAGTGCTCATCCCCTGATAGATTCTGAATTACCTATTGTCTCAAGTTAGACCTTATTGAGATCATGGTTTCCATATGTCTTCATCTACTAGGAGAATCAACCACTCTGTTCTCGTTTCCTTTTATATATTCAATTCCAAAGTCATACTCACTAAGGAATTCCAACCACCTTCCCTACCACACATTGAGGTTTGGCTGGGTAAATATGTATCTCAATCCCAAGTGGTTTGTCTTGAGTTCAAATGGCTTTCCCAAAAGATAATGCCTCCACATTTGTAAGGCATGAACTATGGCTACCAATTCCAGATCTTGAGCCACATAGTTCAATTTGTGTTGCTTGAGCTTCCTTTATTCATATGATACCACTTTTTTGTCTTGCATTAATACTGCTCCCAATCCCTCTCTTGAAGCATCTATGATTACTGTGAATCTCCCATTAGGATCAAGGATGGTTAGCATTGGCGTTGTCGTGAGCCTCTCCTTAAGGAGTTGGAATGCCCACTTGAATTTTTTGGTCCATTCAAATCACGTTCCCTTCCTTTGGAGTGAGGTAATAGGAGATGCAAAATGGGAGAACCCTTGCACAAAATTCCTATAGTATCCTGTGAGTCCCATGAAGCTACAGACTTCCGACACATTCTGAGGCACTTGCCATTCCACAATTACCTTGATCTTCTCAGGTTCTACGGAGACTCCTTTAGCTGAAATGATGTGGCCTAAATAGTGCTCTTTGTCCTGGTAGAATGAAAACTTAGATAGCTTTCCAAAGAGTTTCCTTTCTCTCAATCGTTGGAAAAATATCCTCAAATTTCTATCATGCTCTTCGATAGTCTTTGAGTAGACTAGAATGTTGTCAATAAAGATAAGAACAAAGTCATCCAAGCAATCTTTGAACACACTGTTCATGAGGTTCATGAAGGCTGCTGGTGCATTAGTTAAACCAAAAGTTACCACTGTGAACTCGTAATGTCCATACCAAGTTCTAAATGTAGTTTTCAGAATGTCGTCTTCCTTAATTCTCAATTGGTGGTACCCTAACCTGAGGTCAATTTTGGAGAACACCGTCACTCCCTTCATTTGATCGAATAGTTCATCAATTCTCGGGAGTGGATACTAGTTCTTGATGGTAACCTTGTTCAACATCTGATAATCTATACATAGAAACAAGGTTCCATCCTTCTTTCTCACAAAAATAACCAACTCTCCCCAAGGAGATACACTGGGTCTTATAAGTCCTTTATCCAAAAATTCCATCAACTGGGCCTTCAATGCATAAAGTTCTATAGTGGTCATTCGATAAGGTGCCTTGGACTGAGGCTCGGCTTCTGGAACAAGGTCAATAGAAAAATCAAATTCCCGCTTCAGAGGGAACTCCATAAGTTCATCAAGGAATACGTCTTGGAACTCCTTGAGAATAGGATAGTCATCTAAATACGGTTCCCTGTTGTTAGGATTACTAACATACACTACATAAATTGCACACACCTTTTGACAAGCCTTCTTGAGCTGCATCGTAGAAATATATCTAAGCTCTAAGGGTCTCTACATTCCACATACCTTGAAACTAGGTTTCCATAATCATCTAGATAGTTGACCACATTATCCTCACATTTCCCTAAATCCTTGTGCTCAGTTAACCAATTTATTCCCAAAATTACATCATATGAGCCTAAGGGCACCACATAAAAGTTGACCTGAGTTTGAAAGGTTGGAAGCTCAACTCATTGCAAAAGAGATAGGTATCTACCCTTCGTTTTGCTCGATTACCATACTGGACTATCCATGAATTTTCCATGTATCCAGGTCTAATAGGTATCTTGGATATTATTCTAGGATCTATAAAACATTCAATAGCTCCAGTATCGATTAAGATTGAAAAAAATTGGCCATAGAGCTTACCCGTTAGCTAAATTGGTGAGGTCTGATACTCTTCCTGTATGTTATCCACTACAGTGTGGATCTAGTGATGTTGAGTCTGTTGATAGCCTCCTTCCTTCTGTGACTTCGACTGCTGAGGACAATTCGAGGCATAAAGATTTCCTCCACAAGTATAACATCCATCCCGAGGCCCTTTGCAACCTCCTAGATTGTCCTCTCTAAAGCCCTTTTTCTTATGGTCATCCTTACCCTTGCCTTTGGTTGATATCTTGTTCTTTCCACCATCACCATCTTCACCCTTCTCCTAAATTTCACTTCCCCTCTTGAGATTATGGATCTAGTGGCTCTTGTGTCCCTTATGAAATTTCTTCTTCCCATACAACGACTTAGAATTTGAGTCACTGCGAAGATTGGATAGCTGTTATAGCTTATGTTCCTGTTTGGTGGATTTTTGGAAGACTTCATTCATGGTTTGAGGTTCATGCATATCCACTTCAGCTCCTATGTGAGGTCTGAGTCCCATTATAAATTTTTGGATATGAAACCGTTCATCCCCTTGATATTGAGGCACACATTTCAACAGGTTGGTGAACTTTTCCTAATACTGAATCATAGTCGTATTTCCATATGTTAAGTTTTGAAATTTTGTCACTTTCTTGCCAAAGAAAAGCTACGGTAACCATCTCTTCCTGAAAGCTTGGAGGAAGAGTTCCCAAGTGATCTCAATAGGCCGAAGATTTCTTTCTAACTTCTTGTTATCCCACCAAGTCGCTGCTTCACCTGAGAGCTTATACATAGCCCATGCTACCTTGGTCTGTTCAGAAAGGTTACAAAGCCCAAAGTATTTTTCCATTTCTATAATCCAAGCCTCAACTCCTGCTCTGATAGCCTTACCATCGAACTTGGTCAGTGTTACTCTTTTGAGGTATTTCCCAAGTTCTTCCTCAATTCATCGTAGTGGACCTGCCCTTGGACCACTGTCTCCTTGATTTCCTTCTACATTCTTGCAGTCCTAGTCCTCGCGTGCCACTCAAAATTCTTGCTCTATATGGTCCATACGAGACTCTTGTTGATTCAAAAGCTCTAGTATTTTCTCCAATCTCTTATTCAGGCCGTTATCGGAACCACTACCACCCCCATCTTGCCTGGTGGTCACCATGTTGTTCCACACTTATCCTGCAACACATTCATGTTTATCACATCTCAACACAAGGTTCTAAAAATAAACATTCTTATGCTACATCACATAATTCCTCATATGTATACATCCCTGATTCTAGAAGACATAGTACACATTCATGCATAACACACATTTTAGAGTCCTTTATTGAACACACCAAAAGAATATCATCTGATTTTATTTATATTTAAGGTGAGTCAATAGACCCTTATTTACAATAGGCTTCTTGTTACATCATTCTGATTTCTCAGTGTCAAAAAGAGGAAATTCCTCTGGGTCATCATCTGAGTTTACTTTAGACTTTACAGAAGAGGATGGTTGAGCACACAGGCTCTCCTTTTCCTCTTTAGTCAACAAGGGTGTATTGGGTCTATGAACACCAAACCTGCAATAAGCTAACACAAGATCAACAAACACTTGTTAATCATGTTAGAAACCCAAATCTAGCATTCCCTATGAAATTCTTAGCTAAATCAAGAAGAAAACATGAAAATGAGAGTATAACAAATTAAAGATAGCATGTTATCAACTAAACATAGCTAAACCTTCATCCCATAGGGGGAGTGGTGCTATTTTGATGTGGAAAGAAGCCCTTTTCCAATCCCTTTGATAAGCTTTGATGGTTTTCATGATCCAAAGTGCATGAGTTGACTCCAAATGATGATAAAACTTAGCTAAAATGATGAAAATGGTGAAATGCTATGAGTAGAATTGCCTATAGTAAGAATGTTTCAAGTTGTGGATGAAACTTCAAAAGAGAATGCCTCTATTTATAGGGTTGAAGGGTTGAAGAATGAAGATATTAGAGGAATGTGGGATAAAAGGGGAGCTAATGAGAATGTGACACTTGTCACAATTCTATTGGATGAGAGGTGGAGCACATTTTGTGGAATGTGTGAGTAAAGAGGATGTAAGAGGATGTGGGTGAGGATGTAAGAGAGATTGATGCATATGGTTGAGAGTATAAGAGGAGTTAATGCATGTGGTAATAAATGGAGTGATTGAAGGAATATTCACAAAGCATATGCCTTTGTGAGGGAAAATAGGGTATTTAGTTAATTAAAATAATTATTTTCATATGCAAGTGGGTTAGTTAATCATGGGTTGGGTTTGACCAAGGTTGAGTCAAAAGCTAGAGAATGGGTAATTAGGATTAGGAGTTAATTAATATAGAATTAATTAACTTGGAGGAATTAGGGGATTTGACATTTGGTTTAAATCATTTGATTTATTAAATAAGATGAGAGGACTTTAGGGGACTTAAATAAATAATTTGATGTATTTAATTAAATTTGATGAACATTAGTGAATTAATCTAACAAATTGCTTTATTTGATTAATAGAAGAATTTGATGATAATTTGAGTGTCTACATTTTTCCCCTCTTTGAAGAAGCATACTAGTTGTGTTGTTTCAAAGACTGATGTTGCCAAGATCAAAATTCAAAAAATTCTTAATTTTTTCAGATGCTCCACTGTTGCACTAGCGAAAAGAATTACGTTGGTACACTTCCCCCTCAAGAGATCGGGCAAAAATTTCAATTTCAGGTTGAGCTCTCGACAAAGAGGTTCAAGATGGTGAAATGAGAAGGTTAGAATAACAGATATATATTATGATGATGATGCAAATGAGATGGTTTTAAGATGCTTAGAATAAGAAATCTATATTACCCTAAACAACTTAAATGATGATGCAATGCATGTGAGATGGATGATGTTTCCTATTATGATGATATGTATGATTATGCTGATGTTTGATGAATGCTGGTAGATTTTTTTGTTAATTTCATGATAGCATGTTAGCGTGAAGAAGATAGAAGAAAGAGAGGGATCAACCCTTGACTCCGAGAAGATGCAGAAGTCCAACAAGTCTATGAGTCGTCGAGACTTTATTAGATATGATGATGAGTGATCATGATGTGTTGCTTATCTAGGGATTGGGGATGCAAATAGCATAACTTTCCTTATGTTTGATAACACACATAGATATGATGCATCAAGGTATAAACAACCAGGATGGCATGGTATCTAGTGCGATGGACTTTGACTCAACAAACAGATAGGAGTATCCTTGCTCACACCTGGCATATGAAAACATCACTAGGATGTACTTCATAAGTTTCAAACATCTCATACCAAAACACGAAAAGGCATAACCTATTAATGAAATAGTCAACAAGCTGTCCAAAACTCCCTCCATACACACCTACCAAAGCAAGTATCACCTAGTTATATTACAAGAACATCCAACAAACATAACAAACATAACAAACAAAAGATAATGATTAATACCCCATTCCTTTCTCTCTAATTTTTTTTGATTAGACATCATCGATAGGTCATCAGAATGGGCGCAATAAGATAAATCATAAGAAAAGATCAAGAAAACAAACAAGTCAATGTTCTTCATACCTCTAGCCAAATGGATTTGTTTTGAGGATAAGAATCCAAAGTGTTTTGCCAATAGATAATGCCCATTGTAGGAAGGATATATCCTAGGACATGTTAGTGGATGGTGGCAAGTTGATAGGTTGTTTGAAAGGTCATTGATTTAAGGTTGATTGACATGTTTGCTAAAAAGATCAAGAGTTCAATTTTTTTGTGTTTAAAGGTTCCACTTTTGCTGATTGTTGTACTTGTTTTATGTTTGTGTTATCAAAGGGTGAGTGTGATGATTTTTTTTTATTATGGATGAGATTATTGCAAGTGAAAGTGAAATGGGACGGATGGATTTTTTCAAATATTTGGATGTTTTTGAAATGTTATGAGGCTGTTTTTTGGATTTTCGGGTTATCTAAATGTTTTTGTGTTTTTATATCTCGGGGGCTGATCAAAGATTAGCCTTTCCTACATTTAAGCTTAGAGATGACGTAGTTCAGATATCATGTTTTTGACATTTTTTGACTTTTTGACCTATTTTGGGATTTTGATATGTTTTGGATGTTTTTGGATTTTCGCATGATTTTGACGATTTGGATATAGATGTGTAATGATACCAATGATCTATTTGGGATTTGTTGAAAACCAAGCTAAGGTTGATTGATCTGATTGATGGATTGATGATGATAACATTGTTGAGGATACACAATAATGCAAGGATAGTGTTAAGCAACACGACGATTGGGAAGGATATCCCAAGATGATGATAGATTGATTGGATTTGATTGATCAAGATTTTGAAGCTCGAGTTAGAACAAAATTCTGTTTGAATGATTTGTTATGACATTGAAGTGTAAACTAGATGCAACTGATATTGATTGTTTGGATTGATGTTCGATGAAAGATAGAGCTTGATAAGGAACATCTTCTCATCAAAATATGCTATAGGCTAGTGATTTGGAATTTTTTCTCACAAGTGTTTTGACCAATTTTATTTCATGTTTTCCAATGCTCAGATCACCACATAAGTTGGAAGATATAGATCGAGATTTATTCCCGAAGCAAGATGTAAATATCTGCCCCCAATGTCTAGCAATATATGGATTTCCATGGGTGGATGATTGGATAGATGTATGGATGGATGGATATGGGAAACACGCAAAGGATGCCAAGGATTATCTTGTGATAAGATAAGGTGTTTGAAGTGAGGATGCTCATTTGGATAGTGCTTCATGGCTTAGATAATGTTGGGTAGGATAAGATCAATGAAAATGACTCATGCCAAGATGTTTACCATAAGCAAGTGTAAAGTGTACACCAAACTTTGTCAAGATCACAATAATTTGGAAGATGGATGTAGATGGAAGGAAATGGATTGGATAAATGGTTTATGGATGAATGGATTTATTATGGATAAAATGGATGGAATGTTGGATTTATTATAGATGAGATAAGATGCTTTCACCTAAACTATCACACGCAAATGCTCGATTCTACACATGATACCTGTTTTCTAGGCTTTCATCATGGTACCTGTCCAAAGCGCCACCATACTGGTTTTCAATGGAGGATGATTTTTTTTATCTTTACTATTTTCATGATTTTTAATTTTTTTTTTGTTTTATTTTGAAATATTTTAAGTTCATTCCAAACCACTTGGTGGTGTCGATGTAGATGCTTTTGTCATAATTTTCCATTGATATCCTACTTGAAGAAGCTGCTTTTCCAAGGTACGTGCACTTGAATACACCTTTTGAGATTCCTGATCTACTTTGTTGATACCGGAGTTAACTTCGTCTCTATGCACACATCATAATAGAATACCTTTTGAATCCTTATGGTGAAGGGTGGATGCCAATACATGGTCAATGTGAGAATTGGATATCATGCATGGAGGAGTGGATGGTGTTGTGTTTTTAAGAATAGGAGATGGATTGGTTGATAGTTTGGAACCTTGACTCTCCAAACTTGGGAATATGAGCATTAATGGGTGTATACGGAAGTGTGTGTGGAATTAGGACCAACTGCTTGATATACTTTGTACGTTGCTTGAGAAGCCTACTTTTTCCTTTGTGGACATCTTTGATGGATACTTTTCCCTTTTTGATTTTTCCCCATAGTTTCTTTGACTGATGGAGTTTGATAGGGATGATCTATCGTTGTATTTTTTGGTATCCATGTGTATTTGATTTGTCCGTTATGCTTCCCAACTTTTTTTTCTTTGATAGTTTTCTTTGTGCTTTGATTCAAATCTTTCTTTTGATGTTGGTCCCAATTCGTGGATGGGGTGATGGGTGGATGAAGATTCGTCACCGATTGGTTTTAGTATTGGCATTGGTTTCATCATAAGGATTCTTTGTGCTCCCTATGTTGACATTTCCTTGAGACATAGTTCCCCCTAGTATGGTGGTAGTAGCACCTTTATTCATTGATTCTGATTATTTCAAGATGTCATGTTTAGCAAGAATTCTTTGATAAATGACTACTGCAAATGATGTTGTTTCAATTTGCTGCTTCGTTGACTCCAGAATATCTTGTTTGATCTGACCTATTTCCTTGAGTAGATAATGTTGGATATCTGAATTTGGGATATATCTTATCCCGATGTTGAAAACTCAACCTGAATGTAGGAATCAATAACCTCTTGTTCTTTTGTAATAATGTCAAGAGTACAGGAATCATGTTCAAAATGAAGATCATCTACGTGTCCATCCAAAGAAAGCATCTCATGGGTAGATGGAGGATTATGTGTTATATGGATATGATCATCATTTGTGACATCTTGTATAGATCGGGGAATACCCATTAGATCATATTAGCATCTTGGAGATACAAATTCTTGATCTTGATTAAATTTGGAATTGCTTTCGACGTGCTTTGGATCAAGTTCTTTGCATGGATCAATCTCAAAGGATGCATTGCTTACAAAGGGTTCTTGGATATCTTCATTAGGCATGGGAAGTGGCTCAATATCCTCTTGATCTTTGAGTGGATTTGGATCACATGTTAAGTTGAGGATTCCTTCAATATCTGCAACCACGAGGTCAAAGGATGTCAATATGTCTTGGAAAGGACCGTTGCTAGACTTTGGGGAAAGATGTTGATCATGCATTGGAATAAATTCTTAAAATATATCCTCTAACTCATTGGATGATGTATAGGTATTTCAAACATGATCATTGGTGGGTGGATCTTGGATTATGTCAATAGGATCAAATAATGTTAACACTCCTTGAAATAGATCATTGTAGGATATTATTGAGGGATTTTGATCATGACTAAAAAGTGACTCTTGATGTATGTTGATTTGATCATTGGATGAGGTAGATAAATATTCAAGGTGCTCATTGATAGATAGATCTTGATCACTTTCCGCAACAATTGTGGTGGAGAGATTGTCACTGCTATCATTAGTGGTTGAATCTTGATCATTGTCCTCAACAGTTATTTTTCCTTGATCAAGAAGGTCTTGAATGAGATTTTTGAGTCGAATACAATTTTATGTTTTATGAAGATTGTCTCTATAATACTCACAATAAGATATACCCTTATTTCAAGGGAAGTTTATGATAGAGTTGAAAGCACTTACTTTTGGAAGAGTGATGAGTTTTGCATTAACTAGCTTTTTTAATGTTGATTCAATTGGCTCTCCCAAAGGAGTGTATTCACATTTGTTACCTTGTGAGATTTTTACTTGTTGAGATTGACCTTGTGGTGATTGGGCTCGTTGTTGATGTTGTTGATCTTGATATCCAACCTCTTAACATTGGAGATATTCTTTTTGATGAGGTTGTGGAGACAACTCAATTTTTTGATGACATGGTTTAAACCAAGGGGGGTGTATAGATTTTGGGGTGGAGATGTCTCTTGGCACAATGAATCAAATATTTTGGTCAATGAAGCAATTTGATGTCACAAAATTTGATCTTGATTTTGATTTTGACACACTTGATGTAGTTGATTTGGTTGTTGGTCAAACATATTTGGAATATACACTTGTGGTATTTGTATGGGATCATGCACAAATTGATTTTGGAAATATTCTAATTTGGGATAATGTTTAGATTTTACATTATAGGTTGACATTGAACATTATTGTTGTTGGGAATCATATTTCTTTGATTTAGGTAACCTTGATTTTGTATGGTGTTACCTTGACTTGGATCAATACATTGAGTTGTCAATATGTTGTTTAGACTTTGAACAACATTGGCATGATTCAAAAACATATCTATCCCATAGTTCACCAAGTGTGGATTTTATATGTTCATGTTTGATAAGTTTTCACTTGGTATATTCATATTTGGAACGTATTGACTAGATGGGATAATGTTGTTTTGTTGAAGACTCATGCATTGATTGTTTGGTTGATAGATTTGTAGGTTTTGACTTTGATTTAAATCTACCATAGGGAAGGGTGTTCCAAAATTTAGATTGGGAATAATCACATTTGTTGTATCATTGAGGTTTGTAGGAGATAATGATCCCATGTATGGATTGTATAAATGTGAGTTTTGATAACCAATTGATACTTAAGGCTTTGATAGTTTAGTTGATTTAGATCACTCATGATGTATGAATCAAGTTTATATTCCATGTTTTTCTTGTGTTTGGACCTTGTTGACCTTTAAGGAATTTAGGACCAATGATGAGATGAAAGATGAAAGGGTGAGTGATATGGGTGTTTGAACTTTTAAGAACTTTGGTCAATACTAGACTTAGGGTTTGATTTTGATGTTTTCATGGGATAATGAACTTGTGGATCCTAAGATGGACATGTGATCTTTAAGATAAACTTGTTCAAACAGGCGCTAGTTTAACTAGAGGTATGAGAAAGGATGCATTCTCACACTCCTAACTAAACAAGGTGATTTTGATTTGGTTTAATGATGTACCCCAGTCTAGATAATGATGTTTCCAAAGATCTAAAGTTGTTTGTGGGATGGAGATGATAAATGTTTGGTATGGATGAAGTGTTTGATTTTATCCTAAATGAACCTAAGAGGGACCTTGTTTACAAGACCAATATAGTGAAGAACATGATTTACCCTAAGAGTACTTCAAACCAAAAGATCAATGTTTGCTCGAAAGACCATATGACAAAAGATAAATAAGCACATGTGTGGGGTTCAATTGTGATTTATCTTGATTAAGTGGATTTTTTTTACCACATCACCACATCTTGTTTAAATTTCAAACTAAATGTCTATGTCTTAGCTTTTTTTCATTCCATAAGGTCCATTATGTGAAAACCAAAAAGTCAAGGCCATAGTTTCCCTAGGTTGACTTTGGAGAGAGAAAATTGAGATATGAGCCCAAATATTTAGAATCATCTAAGGATAAAATCCCTAGGGACAAGCAGTAATAATTGGACTCTTCAAGGATATTTTCTCTTTCCAAAGGGTTTGAAATTTTGATGACTTTTTTAATGTTTGTTTCAAAGTTTAAGATCCAAGCAATGTATTTCACTGACTCACAAATTGAAAAATCCTAGGTTATAAATGGCCATACTTTGTTGAGTCCCCACTCAGATTTCTCCAAACACTAAGACAAAGTGAACAGTTAGAGATTTAGTGACATTGGCTCCCCTCCATGACACACATTTCTCAGGACCACCAAATCTCAAAATCCTAAAGATCCGGAGACCTTAAGGATTTTTTGGTTTCTACTTTGAATAGTACAAATGTGGAGCAACTTTAGAACGACCGTTCTTGCACCAACAAGTATTAAGGATTTTGGATTCTAAACAATGGTTTGTAATAAGGGCTTTTGGTTTAGGGGTTAGTATGATAAACTCCCTTGAGAGGTCTCCCAACCCTTAGAACAAGGGTTTTTCGCATCACAAAGATACTAGGGGAGAGCTATCATGTACCACTTCCCGTTGATCACAATTTTCATCGCAACCACATATTTATATAGTGGTTCGGAAGAGCTTGGCTTTAGCCTGTTACCACTTGGGTTGTTCCCTCCTTTTGAAGCGGGAAGGTAGGCCCTTCTATAGATAAACAAAAGTGAAGAAGAAGTACATTTATAGTTCAACTACCTAGATTATGTAAAGTGCTAGGAGGGAACACATACAATGCCTTTCCTTCACACTAGCATGGGGGTTCAATTTTAGATCCAAATTGAAATGTGTGGGTGATTTTAGACAACCAATGTCAATGGAATGCTTTCGATTCTCAAGATCTTTGATTGTCATGAGAGAAGTGCATATGCATTGAAGTGACAAGGATTGCAAAAAAAATCATAAAACGAGGAAAACACAAGTTCTTTTTAATCCCAAAGTAAAGATGGATTTGTTTTAAATCACCAAACTAAATGTGAGTTTGTCTTGTTCAATTTGAGACCAACATCAAAGTCTAGTAAGTTCCTAATGTTCAATTTTAGTCCAACTTTGACAAAGCTTGAGTTGATTGTTAATTTTAAGCCCAAAGTAATTCTAGTTGGCCCTAAAAAAAAATGAAAGATAGAATTGGAAAGCCTAGGCTATTACAATGAGTGTTAAAAAATGCTTTTAGGTCTCCAAGTCAATTTTCCTCCTTTTCCTGCAAAGGTGACACTAGGAAACAAAGGCAATGCTCTACAACTGACAAATGCGGCGCTGAAAGTAGAAGCAATGCTCTGGTGAAATGCAAAGGCTACGCTATGTGGAAAACAGAGAGCACAAATGCGGCGTAACAAAAACTCAGAAGCGGTGGTTTGTCAGAAATTAGATAGAGAAGAGAAAAGTCGAGAGGAAAAAGGTGACACTCTTACAAAAGTGACATGACAACATCGTGCAAAGGTGACGTGATGTGGAAAAAGTGATGCTAGAGACGAAGATGGCGCTCTATGCACAAGCAAATGCGATGTTGTATGCAAAGACGACACTATATCGAACAAAAGTGACGTCACTCCCCTATAACTACAAAAAATGATGTTTTCAAGCAAAATTAGCAAAATAAAATGGGTTAGCCCTCCTTCTAGCGCCAAAATATGAACACCAAACATGCAATAAGCTAATAAAAGATCAAAAAACACTAGTTAATCATGTTAGAAAACCAAATCTAGCATTCCCTATGAAATTATTAGCTAAATCAAGAAGAAAACATGAAAATGAGAGCATAAAAAATCAAAGATAGCATGTAATCAACTAAACATAGCTAAACCTTCATCCCATAGGGAGAGTGGTGCTCCTTTGATGTGGAAAGAAGCTCTTTTCCAATCCCTTTGATAAGATTTGATGATGTTGATGATCCAAAGTGCATGAGTTGACTCCAAATGATGCTAAAACTTAGCGAAAATGATGAAAATGGTGAAATGCTATGAGTATAAATGCCTATAGTAAGAATGCTTCAAGCTGTGAATCCATATTGTGAAGAGAAGACCTCTTTTAATGCAACTCAAGGGTTGAGAAATGAGAGAAATTGGTGAATGTGGGATAAAAAGGGAGCCAATAGGAATGTAACACTTGTCACAATTCTATTGGGTGAGGGTGGAGCACATTTTGGGGAATGTGTTGAGTAAAGGAGGATGTAAGAGAAATTAATGAAAATGGTTGAGGATTTGAAAGGTTGTAAGAAGAATTTATTGAATGTGGTTGAAGATTGGAAAGAGATGTAAGAGGAGTAAATGTTTGGGTAAGAAAGTCAAATAAATGGAGTTATTGGAGGAATATTTCCAAAGCATATGCTTTTGTGAGGGAAAATAGGGTAATTAGTTAATTAAAAAAATATATTTTCATGTGCAAGTGGGTTAGTTAATGAAGGGTTGGGTTTGACCAAGGTTAAGTCAAAAGCTAGAGAATGAGTAATTAAGATTAGGAGTTAATTAATTCAGAATTAATTAACTTGGAGGAATTAGGTGATTTGACATTTGATTTAAATAATTTGATTTATTAAATCATATGAGAGGACTTTAGGGGACTTAATTAAATAATTTGATTTATTTAATTAAATTTGATGAATATTAGTGAATTAATCTAATAAATTGCTTTATTTGATTAGTAGAAGAATTTGATGATAATTTGAGTGTCTACAGGGTCCACACCCTAGAGGCTAGTCCCAGATTGTGGAAAGCTTTTTGATCTTAGCTATTCGCTTTTACTCAATCTTCAAGCCTCTCTCTAACTTGATTCGTGTAAGATCCCGATCTAGAGTTTCATCATTGAGAATTTCTGATTGAACCTCCATCTTGGCATTTCCTTCCTTTACGTCATTCTTACGTGAGGTTCTAACAGTTTTCCCTTTCCTTCATCCTGCCTTTGACCATCCCATTCCTGCATTCAATTAAGGTTCGGTGAATTCTTAGGAAATCCAAATTTTGGTTCAAGGGTCAACTACCCTAGTCAACTATGGTAGACTCAAAAAGGCCTAGAGTTGAACCCTAAGCTCTAATACCAAATTTAATAACCCATTCAAAATTATTATTAATTAATATTATTGTAAATGACACATAAATATACTCCAAATTCAAAAGACATAACTAGTGGCTAAAGTGAATCATAGCTACACATGTCCATTTAAAATGAGTCAAAGATTCTTATATTCACTTCAAAAGTTAAATTACAATATCAGGTTTGACTTGGATCCTATGGCCTCAAAGTCATTACATTGTAAAATTTCCATCAAATACATGAAAGTATTACATCAAATTACATCATAGACTATAACAGTCTTGTGAACAACTAAGGTTCTTCTTCAATGCTTGCCTCAACTGGTGGACAAGAACATGGTTGAAGTGCTTTACCAACCAACCACGAAGCTTACGCTTCCTCGATATTCTTCTAACTTGAAGAATGCCTGACTGTGCACGAAAATTTTAGCAAGAGAACAATCTGCAAGGTGGAATTTGGTGCGTGCCCATACATCAACATGCAATTTCTATCTACAAGTTAGAAAAGAAAGTGCAAGATCTATGCTAGGAATGCTAGAGAGTGAAGTCACAAAGTTCATACATACATAATGAACTATATTGCTTGGCCAAGCATAATAAATGCGTTGCAATAACAACAATCAATAGGTTATAGTAAAGCAAACCTATACACTCTGAACTCCATTTCGGCACCTGTCCTGGAAGGTAACTTTCTACTATACATCATATAACAACTATCTACCCTCTAGCTGCATCTACGCTGAGGTGCTCTAGTTGACTAAGGTATCACTATTTTGTTCAAGTATTAAATATTCTTTCACAAATGTCTTCTAAAGAAGAATCAAATCACCAATTTACTCTCTAAATAGAAATCTGATTTATGATTCACATAGTAATTCAACAATTAGTCGTATCATTCTTATGACTATTAAATAATTTTGATTATAAGCATTTTCCATTTAAAAAGAATGAACTAAGAACAAAAGAAGGTATGTCACAAGTATGTGTATGTACATAGACAAAATCTATGTGCATGCACATATGTGTGCCTACTTAAGTTTTAGATTTGTGCATACATTCTGAAATAATAATAATTTAGATTGCAACCTTAAAATAGTATTCCATTTGATGTTTCATGTCAAAAATAAAGAATCAGAACAAGTCTATGCTAACAGTTTCACACATACTATTATTGCATTCTCACAATTGTGATACTCTAACATTGTTGTTTACATAAGAACATTCATTGTTTAGACAAAATAAGTATTATTTCCTACTAAACAGTCATGAAACAAGTTGTTTGCATCTGAACATTCTTATTTTAAGAACAAGTACTATTTCCTACTGAACAATTATGAAGCAAGTTGTTTACACATGTATATTCATTGTTTATATAGAACAAGCACTGTTTCCTACTAAACAGTTATAAGCACGCTACTCACATATGTACATTCATTGTTTAAATAGAACAAGCACTGTTTCCTACTAAATAGTTACAAGCAAGCTATTCACATATGTACATTCATTGTTTAAACAAAATGAGCACTGTTTCCTACTAATACAAAATAGAGTCATTTGCAAAGAATAACCTCTATTTACATCAACACAATACTGTCTCAAACTAAACAGTTAAATTTAAAGATAAATAATGTTGTTTACTCTGTTTATTGATCTCAAGTTGTTTACATGCTAAATTTAATCACTTTACAAGTAAATGTTCACCATTTAATACATAACGGGTTTATACATGTATTCACAGGTCACTCTAAATCGACCATTCACATTGATCTGGTGCATTTCCTTCTTAGCAACAATAACATACACAGATTTGACCTTTAAAACAAGTTTGTTTCTCTCTAGATTCGACATGCATGATTCTTAGTTACAAGGGAACAACCCCTTCAATCTTTTAGATCAAACCCTAGTTAGGTTTTTCTGGATTTAAACAAAGAATTCACCACCTTCCCACTCAGAAGTGGCAGCATTGTATACATACACTACAATTCCAACTTTTGATTTAGCTATTGTTTATCGACCCAACCAATAGGATGAATACAAAACATTTAAAAAAACACACAAGGTTGATACCCCTTTTTAGGGGATCCTTGATCGACCCACAATAATGATTATTCATCATAAAATACAATGTAACAGAATAGGGATTCTGATTAGCCATCGAATGGCTTGCACGAGTGTGCGAACTTAAAGAATAGTCATAACTTAAAAACTCAAAGGCTTGGCTTAGCTCAGAGAGCTAGTTGCAAGGCTTATACATAAAGCTCATACAATACAACCACATGCTGAGCAACCCAAGCAATGGTCAACGCCATGCCACTCGGCTCAAAGTCGTGGCTATTCATCAAGAATGCATTTTATAGTTTAAATGATGAAATCGACAAATAAAAATGGAAGAATACCATTTGACAATGAGGATAATGATAAAATTGAGTTTATTTCCTTAAGTGATCAGATTACCTCAGAAATCGAGCTTGTGTGAGTATGTATTTCAACTTTCCCTCATGCACGGGCTCTCTCTCTACTTTTTCCATCCACAAACAAACTTCTTCGCTGTTCTTTTTCGCCCACAACCTATGTAATCAAAATGGAAACACCATATTCTTTTTACATGTCTCTGGCGGAGGCATTATTGCCTTACTGTTGGCCACTACCTATTTGAATATTGCTATTAATTTCGTGGTAGACCATGTCCTCCATAATCTTATTCAATTTTCAATAGTTCGATATTATATTCCTATCATTTATGGATTTGAAGAATTTCGATGAGAATATGAATATGTATACATATATATGTATATGTAATCTATATATATATATATGTTCATATATACATATTTCTATAGGTATTTATGTGTTCATTCTTCATTTCAAATATTTATATATATATTTATATATATAAGTATGTATGTATTCACATTTTTTTACATACATGTATATATATATATATATATGCATTCTTGTATAAATGGTTTGTTTGGAAGAATTTATAAGTTCCATATGTCATTTTTATTAAATTAAATAAGGAACTTTAATTTCATCTTGAGCATCCATACAAACAAACTAAAAGAATTTCTTTTCACTTAACTTTCACATAATGAAATCTTTTATCCTTTTTAATCATTGTTTTCAATGCTTTCATTCATTTTCTTTGAAACACAGAGCTTGAGAAGACAATTTAGTCTACAAGCCATTCATTTTCAAACACTAAAACAATTCAAGTCATGAAATTACGTTCTTCTATATATGCAAAAATAGTCGAAATGCTATTCATCATGCCATTTGTCGTGTGTGCACCTAGATTCCAACTAGCTTACCATTCAATATGGCTAAACAATCCTACTTCAACTGTGTTCTTGTCCTTCTACCTGTCACCCTACAATTGCACACACTTGCACTTGCAAATTGATCAGTAATGTTTAATTTTTGGCAACATACAAAATAATTTCCAAAATTTCACAAATTGAACATCAGTCAACTTCTTTCATTCAATTTTTGAATATTCCAGGATCTCCATTTAATATTTAATTGAATTTTATTCAATAATCCAATTTACCATATTATGATAAATAAGCAATAAAATTGGGTTATGAAAGAAAGTTGGCTTTTTTTTTTCTTCGGTTTGTCGTTCTATTTGGTCAACCAGTAAAATGTTTTGCACTGTACATGAGGCTGGACGTGGTAGAGCAGTCACCCTTTTGTCCCCACAATATGCTTGTGTGGTTGATCATGGGTCTAACCCCACACATCGACTCGTCTGGATTCTTCTTAACATTAATAATCATTCTTCTAGGATTATTAATGTTTATGCCTCAAATGATGTTGTTGAAAGATATCTTCTCTGGCGTTGGATTGATGATTCATTGCCAGTTGCTACCTGGATTTTGTGTGGGGATTTCAATATGGTTGAGATGGCATACAACAAGGATAATACTTTGCCATTCAAATGAGAAGCTAGTGAATGAGAGGCTTGGTACTACATGCACAATAAATTGGGGATCTTTGATCCCAATCTTGGTCGCTGCCATTCTCATTCTCTCTGGCACACTTGGTGTAATTACCGAGTTGGTTCTGACAGGATATTTAAACACCTTGATCATGCCATGATCTTGGCTTAATATTTTTTCTCCTTCACCAGCTCTTCACTTTTAGTCAAGCCGTTAGTGGATGTGACATTGTCAAACCATTTCCCCATCTCATTTCACATTGAATGGGAGTCAAGGCAACCTCATTCTAGCAAGACCCAATTCTTTCTGAATATGTCTTTTCTGCATCATCAACCCACACTTGCCCACATTCGTATAGTTTGGAATTTGGGGTGTAGGCCACCTCATAATACAGGCTAGATTACTTGGTGGAATGATTCCATCACTTGCACAACAAGGTTTCTTCGCATTTATGGGTGTCAGTTGGCCATATTTTGCTGTAGGTCCTATGAAGTGACCACATCTAATCTCTACTCTGCCACTGAGGCTCTAGCATCTAGTCCTTTTTCCCCTTCCTTGCAAGTCAGGGTGGCTGAGTTAAGGCAAAAAATGTAAGTTGTTGATAATTACACTGTCAAAGGGGCACAAATCAAGGCTAGGTTGCACTACCTTAAAATCAGAGATCATGCCTCCAAAGAATTTTTTCTAGCCCTTCATGCTAGACACTCTTCTCCTGGCATCAAAAAGATCAAAGATGGCAACAAGGTGCTCTTTGAGCTACTTGACATTCTCCAGGCCTTTTTTAGGAATTATGAATAGGTGTTTACTGCTCAGGATTCCACACCGAAGCGTTAGAAAGCCCTTCAAAATTGTCTTGTTGTTGTTCCAAATAGGGTATCTTCAACCCAAAAATCCTTTTGTGAGCAAATGCTCGCAATTGAGGACCTGAAGGAAGCCATTCACACTATGGTAGATGAAAAATCCCTAGGAATTGATGGCTTTCCATGTGAATTTTACAAAGCCCTTTGGGACTGTGTTGGGCATGATTTGCATAAAGTTTATCTTGAAGCTTTCCATTCCAAAAATTTAGGAAATCTAATTGATAAAGGAATATTAAATTCATACCTAAGTCTAGCAATCCCGAGGATATATGCAACTGGTGGCCCATCACGCTCCTCAATGTTTCTTATAAAATAATTTCCAAAGCCCTTTTCTTGAAAATCTACCATCTCTTGCCTTAGATTGTGCACCTAAAGCAAAATAGTTTCATTAAATCTTGATTTTTTTTGGATAATATCATTACAATTTGGGAAGGAATGGAATGGGCTAGAAACTCTAATCAGAAAGCCATTTTCCTTAAAATTGACTTTGCTAAAGAATATGACCGTATTGAATGGCCTTTTATTCTCGCCATGCTGGTTGTCTTAGGGTTTGACCTTAATTTTATTCAGGCTATGCAAATTCCTTTTTTAGATGCCTTTGTTTGCATCACCATTAATGGTCGTCAGTCCCCTTCTTTCGACTTGTTTTGATCCATCCATCAGGGTTTCCCGCTCACCCCCTCACTTTATATGCTTGTTGCTGAAGGGATTGGTTACTTGCTGGCTAATGATGTTTCCTAGCGGTGGGTTAGAGGCATTTATTTTCCCAATTTGTAGGCTCAACTGGTAAATGACCATTTTGTTGATGACTCTTTTCTCACTCTTCTGGAAGAGGAAAATAATGTCAAAGCTGCTCTGGATTTCCTTGAGACTTTTTGCCTTGCCTTTGGCCCTACCATTCAATGGAAAAAAACCTTATGTTACAAGTAGTCTATTCTTCCCATTCCTCAATGGTTTCAACATTTTGGTTGGAAATGGATTGGTCCAAGGGAAATATTTCAATTTATGGGTATTCTTTTTTCCTTCCAGGCTTCTCTCGCGGATTTGTGGCAAGCGATTCTTTCTTGGATTGAACAAAAGATAGCTTACTAGATTACCAAGCCTCTCTCTTTGGTTGGTAAATTCTAGATTTTCTTTGAAGTTTTAGCTTCTACGCATGTTTATTATTCTTCTTGTTGGGCTCCTTCGAAGGCCGCTTATGCTAAGCTTGAAAATTTCTTGCATGACTTTCTTTGGGCCTCTTCTGAGACTCATCGAGGGTTTCACCATGTAGCCTAGGATTTTTGCTACCTGCCTAGAGACTCTAGAGGGATTTCCACTCAACAAAAAGGGATTTCCCTGTGTGTTAAATGGATAATCAAAGCACTTAATGGATGCAATGAGGCCCAAGAAATTCTCCTCAGGCATTGCATTTAGTCCAAATTTCCTGCACACAGACCGACCTAGAGGAGGATTAGCTTTCAAACCCTTTTGGTTATGAGGGAACCGATCCAAATTGTGGGACTTTTGTGGCCAAAAGCATTTGGAGAGCCTAGGAAGCTGTTAATCCTTGAATCTATTGGGCTGGCTCTGGCTTCTGTGATGGGCTTTCACTCAATCAATAGAATGTGTGGTGGTCACCTCTTTTTGCTAGTAATGGTCAACTGCTAGCTAAGTCACCCTAGCTTAAGGCTTTGCGATTTCATAAGAAAGGTATTTTTGATGGTCAAATTAGCATAGCAACAGTAAACATAATATTACTATTCTGCTCTCCTGAAAGAGAAAGAATAACGCATGGATATCTAACTCCCAAGGTCTTGGTAATCGGTTCTCGACTGTGCTGATTTCACTCAATGGTTGATGTGTACTATAATGTTCAAGGGGCCTGTTGGTGTTGAGCTTCTGGATTGTTCTAAGATCAAACATAAATTTAAACCTACTTTAACTAGGGTTTTTTTTATAGAAATAGAAAAAGATAGATCAAAGCTTTGGAACTGAAGAGAATGATGATTCATCCAACTTAACCAGACTTGTTACCTTTCAAGGAATTCCTAACTAAAACTACAGAACAAAATTAACTTGTGATTAACACACAGTTTCATTCATTCATAGTACTAATTTCAATAGTAAATTTTAAATCACCATTTAAACAAAACATAAAATAAGATTTCATTCCTTGAAAGCTTTGCAAATCCTATGATTAACCCAAGATAAATACCATTTTGAAGCATGATATGAAGTAGATTTAAATCAGGTTGCTTCTACTATTGGTGAAACAGATAAGTAACATTTACAAATCTGGCACAATCACCAGTGTACAGAAAATCCGTGTCTTCCTCCTTCTACACTAAGAAAACTTGAAAAATACATTACTGCCTCTGCTGAATCTAGCTCCTATTCTATTGCTACTCTCAAGTTTCTCTATTTTTAGAAAATCCCTCTACTCTCCTACCTGTCGTTACAAAGAGGCAAAATGCCATATATACAGAATGTTACCCAAAAGAATGCGTTGGCCCCTGTTTTAGGGTTTACAAAAATATTCCACTTTAGAGGGGTCGGCCCTCAGATCTTTTTGGAATGAAGCTAATGCTGCATTCAATGTGCATCCCCGGTGTCCATGTCGGTGAAGGATCACCCTCAGGAGAAGCCTTCAGATCTTTTACAACCACAACATTAACTTCATGCTTCCGTGTCCACCCTCGAGACCTTCATCGGAGCTTCTTTGAATGTTTTGCAACATTATCATAAATTTTGATCTACCTTTTGTTGCCAATAGAGATCCCAGCTGTTATTGAGACTCATGGCCTTTTCTTCCTTTCAGCTTTCTTGCTCAAGATCTTTCTGCATGTTGAACCCTTCTGGAAATAGTCTTCGACCTCCTCCTAGATCCCCACACCATTGCTTCACCGAGCCGATTGATCATCCTATTCACATAGTAGATCCATACTGCTCACATTTCATTGATCTTCTTCACAGGGATAGTCACAATAGCCAAACAGTCAACGGTTCGCCCTTGGTTCCCTTTGATTGGTTGAACGCATGCCACTTAGGCTTTCCAGGCAGTCAAAGGCTACTCAAATGGAATCGTATGTCAGTGAGACACTTTCTGTGTCTCCTTGATGTGATTATACTCTACAGCAGCATTGACATAGCATACAACTATCAATGAGACCTTATATCGAATGCAAAAGTTATATCGATATCACAAAAACCATCGGCAAGACAATCGTTCAGTCGACAGGAGGTCATAGCAGGTTCCCATTAGTCACAACAATATCCTTTTCCATCGCCGAGACAATCGTACTTAGTGAGACATCACACCGAGTGAAAACCTCTCGACCAAGAGTCTTGCCAAAGCCACATGCCCATCGGCGAGACCATCGCATTTGACAAGAGGTCATAGCGGGTGCTAAGAGTCATACCGATATCCCTTTTTCATTGGAAATTCCATCGCTATCCACAAGACTCCCCTCAGTCGGCAAGACCTTTCACCGAGCTCAAAACATTATACCAAAGGCACCATTCCATGTTGGCGAGACCACCTTCGGCCGGCAAGACTTCAACAGCGAAGCCCCCACCTTTCAGCGAGACTCTGGTGAGTCGAGAAGACTTCTCCCCAAGCAACCCTTCTTTCGTCGAGACCTCCAACAGTCAGCAGGACTTCTCCCCGAACTCAAAACTTTCAGCGAGACATACAACCATCTGTGAGACTCTCCCCGATGACACCCCTTTTTGCTGAGACTTCCTCCATTTGGCCAGACCTTATGCTGAAGGCACAACCTTTCATTGAGACATTCATCTGTCAGCATGACCTTTCATCGAAGCCACCCTCTTTCGACGAGAGTTCATTCCAAGACCACCATTCCATTTCGGTGAGACACTATCGAGTCAACAAGAAACTACACCGAACCCTTCATCTTTCGGCGAGCTCGGACCATTTCGGGGAGACTTTACCCTGTTAGCCAGACTTCATTCCGATCGACGAGACACATAAAAAATCATGGCGACTGAAATGTCTAGGCAACTGGTGTATTTCAAATGAATAGAACCACTGCTAGTCGGCAAGACAACAGGAGGGTCTCACCGACTTTCTCCTTAGAGGAAATTTGTGCCAAATCTGATTGAGGTATGCTTTCTAACAGACTTCATTGAGAGATATCATCAGGTGTATGATTTAATCCTGCAACACAAATTCCTCCATTAGTCCTCAAAGCATATAGAATACATTATTCTTCATCATTTATCTCAATTTTAACAAAAAGAAACCCAACTTTGGCGGAGGCGGAACCAAGGTGAAACCGGAACCGGGATAGGAGTTGGGATAGAAACAAACATGGAAATAATCAACATTTCCAAGTTCAGCCCGCATTCCGGCTCCGCGTCCGCAAAAGAGACCAAACGCGAGGGACAAAGACAGAAACAACGCAGGCGGAATTAGAGCAGAAACCGATCCCGGGTGAAACACAACGGGGGCGGGGGCAGAACTAAATCCGAGACTGAAACTTCTTCAAAGTTTCAGTTTTGGATTCCATCTTGATCCCACCTCCGTCAACATACAAAGAGACGACAAAAAGAACGAAAAAATAAAAGGGGAAGGGAAGAAAAACATACCGCGACTAAACGAGCAGAACAAAAAGGAAAAACAACGAGAGAGTTCAACGAAACCAGGACCGGAACGAAGCCGAAATCTGAAACTTGGAAAAGTTTCAATGTTTGGCCTCAGTTCGCGCCCTGCATCTGTTGGAACAAAGCAGAAAAGGCCTAAGGAAGAAAGGAATTAAGGCACGAGACACATAACCAAAGAGAAATGGCCAACAAACAAGTGAAAAGGAGCAACCCAAAAGTTAGTTGAAAACAACCAACGAAGAAGACACAAAAAGAGAAGGCAAAGTTGGAGTCGGGATGGAAAATGAACCAGAAACCTTGAAAGAGTTCAATGTTCAGATTCGGCCCTGAACCCGTCTAACAGAAGAAAAGACAGAATTAGGAGGAAAACAAAAGAACTCCTAAGACCAAACTAGACAACCAAAGGTTATGAAAACAAAAGAAAAAAGGGGACCCATTTTGTTCCATAATAAAATGGGGTGGTTATGCAAGGAATAACAAATGGCAACTTGGTTGGGAAAATGGTTTAAGAATTTTCAAGAAGCTGAAGGATTCAGCTACCCAGAACTCCTGGTTTATGAACATCACAACTCCAATTGGGTGAGTTTTAACAACCAAGACTGAGCTAGAATCTCCAATGTAAATCAACACTGGCTACCCCTGAATCTATGTGTGTGCTTGATGGTGCATCATCCTTTTATAAAGTTTTCCTCATCGCTTGAACAACAATGTGCAAGATTTGAACTACATGAGTTGATTCCCTTTAGCTGTTGTGCAATGATATCCTGGGCATTGCTTCGCTGCCAGTTAGGTGTCCATAGCCCCGACGGAGATACCTCTAGTTTTCTCACAGCATTGCTCTACTACCAGTTAGGCGTCCATAGCCCCGATAGAGATACCGGAATCACCCATTCATATTGAGTCTTCTTTTCTTTTTAGATAGTTCTTTTTTTTCTCTTTTCTCTTGGAGTTTCAGATATTTCACTCAATTTTTTCTTTCAATATGTCAGATGTTTGACATCTTTTCTAGGTTGAAAACTACCATGGACCTCATAATAGCATCTGGGAATCGAATTTTTCACTCAAATCTTACAACACTATCGCCCTAGGACAAATATACCATTACAAAAGGAGACGATCTTGATGATTTGAGACAGATTCAAAGGTAGTTAATGAAGATTGTTTACTTTGCACCTTGTTTTCAAGACTTTCCACAACTCTTATTGACAATGGGCATAAAACAATGAATTTAGGATAAAATCATCCAATCAGAAAACTTGAAAATATCTAAACCACTTCTCTCCTAATCACCAAAGTATACTTCAGCTAACAACCCACCATTTCAAGATGGAAAGAATAGAGAAACCCCAAAGAACAAAACAAGACAGACACCAAACAACAAAGGAAAATAAAGAAAAGCAAGAAAGAACAAAGAAACAAACAACAAAATTATTTACAAGTAGAACAACAAATTATTTACATATAGAAAAAACCAATTATTTACATATATGCATGGCCCAACAAAAATACCAAACTTCACGACTCAAAATAATGTTTAAGAAATTGTCCATTGACAGGAAATGGAACAGGTTCTCCCATTAAATTACTCAGCCGAAAAACATTTTCTCCTAGAATTTCAGCAATTTGATAGGGACCCAACCAGAGCTTATCAAAATTCTGGTGGTTTCCCTTCTTTTCATTAGCTTTATCCCATAGCAGCACAAGGTCTGATATTCTGAAAGCCTTGATTTTGGCTCTTTTATCAAACCAACGTTTGACAACAACCTGGTGTCTAAAGAATTGCTGCAAGGCAGCATCCCTCTACTCTTCTAATTTCAACAAGGCAGCTAATCTTACCTCAATCCTATCATCACTAGAGTAGAATTTTTGCATGAACTCAAGGATAGGTATTTGCAAGTGAATAGGGAACACAGGCTCTTGGCCATACACTAGCTTAAATGGTGAAGTTTTTAAAGCATCCTTGATCCTGGTTCTATCTGCCCATAATGCAAATCTTCGCTGGGTATGCCAGTCCCTAGGATTGTTCTCTAACAATTTTTTAATCACCCCTAAGAGATTCTTATTAGTTGATTCTGCAACTCCATTTCCTTGTGGGTAATAGTTTGAAGAATACTTTAAAACAATTTTGTGATCATAAGCCCATGAAATGAACTCAGCAGAAGAAAAGGAAGAGCCATTGTCACATACCAATGCGAAGGGTACTACAAACCTAGTTGTGATGCATTCGGTGAGGAACTTGATTACCACCTTCATTTTTCTATTCTTGCAAGGTATGGCCTCTGTCCATCTCGTACAGTAATCCGTGGCAGTCAAAATGAATTTGTGTCCTGCAGAAGAATTTGGGTTAATTACCCCAATAAAGTCCAGCGCCCATTGGGAAAATGGTCTTACCTCGTAAACAGGCTGCAATGGCATGGTTCGATGGCATTCTTTTGATGCAAAAATTTGGCATATGTGACATGTTCTTACATGTTGATGGGAATCTTTGAACACACGCGACCAGTAATAACTAGATCTGAGGATCTGATGTGCTAACAAATCTATAGAACCATGGCCTGTGCCATGTTTCCCATGGAATTCAGCGATTACATGCTTAGCCTCTTGCTGATCGAGGCATCGTAGGTAAACTCCCTCAAAAAAATTCCTGTAGAGCAATCCTCCTTTGAGCATATAATGGGAGCTCTTCATTCTTAGTGCTCTCCTCTGAGTCGTATTCATTCCCTCTGGGCACAGATTATTGAGCATGAAATAGATGATATCGGCATACCAAGGGTCGTTGGAAAAGGAATGTGTTGTGTATTGCTGGCAAATAATGTTCTCACCAGCATCAGCTATGGATTTAGACAGGCCCATACCTCAGACAAGTTTCATAGGGAGAATCTCCAAATCGAACTCCTACAAAATGGCCATCCCTTTCCCCCTTCGTTCTCCCAACTCGCTCTACATAAGTAGAGAATTACAGCAGCATCAGGAACTACAACAATAATTTGACTTCGGAGGATGTAATGCCTGAACTTCTTGACTGCCCTAACCAATGCAAAAACTTTCTTTTCAAGAGGTGGGTACTTAACTTCAACATTCTTAAACGAAGAACTCATGAAAGCAATTGGTCTCTCCTCTCCCTCTCCTCTTCGTTGAGTTAGGACAGCTGCACAAGAATGTTCATAAGCAAAATAATAAATATAGAATGGCTTCAAGTAGTTAGGGATGGTGAGGACTGGCGCTTCCAAAATGGATTGTTTGACTTGAGAAAACATGGCCTTTGCCTCATCACCCCACTCTATTTTGGCATCTTTCTTCATCATTTCATTTAATGGTTTTACAATTTCTGCAAAACCTGTGATAAAATTTCTCACAAAGTTGATCTTTCCAAAGAAAGATCTCATCTCCTTCTTGCTTCTTGGCCTGGTTATCTTCAGAATGGACTCAACTTGGTTTGGATTGATAGATATTCCTCTTTCCGAGATTAGGTGTCCCAAAAGCTTCCCTTCAGAAACCCTGAACAAACACTTTTTAGGATTTAGGGAGACACCATACTAGATACAACATTCAAGAACTTTTGCCAAGTATGCAACATGATTTAGTCTATCTTTAGAGAATATTGTCAGGTCGTCTGTTGGAAATATGTGCCTCAATCCCACAGGCTGAAACCTCTGAAAGGGCCAAGTCGGTGTGACATCTTTTGTGTCTGGCCGACTAGCAGTTTGAATCTTGTTGAACAGTTCAGGTCGCTGTGACCTTGCTTCAGTCTCACCGAAGAAGCCTATCGCTATGACATTTCGTTCGGTATAGCCTCTCACCACCCGTGGAGACCTCTTGTCGATTGTTGGCGTTTATCGGATATCGGGGAGAGTCTTGAATGTTCATTATGAGCTCTCAACAATATGGATGTCTCACCGACAACATTTTCTGTTGAAGTCTTTGGGGAGAGTCTTGGGTGATTCGGTAAGAAGTCTTACCGATATGAATGTCTCGCTGACTGGTGGATGCTTCAGAACAACATGTTTGCTCGATGTGAGGTCTTGGCAAAAGATGAATATCTTGCCGACTATCGGGTGCTTCGGTGCAACATAAGAAGTCTCGGTGTAACCTCTTGGTGAGCGATAGTCTTGCCGATAGCAATGTTGAGGTCGATGTGACTTGTGAATAGCGATATGAGTCTTGCTGATGAGAAATCTCTTGCTGATGGAAATGCTAATGTTTCGGTATGACTTAGGACCTCAGTATGAAGTCCTGGTGAAAGTGATGAGTCTTGCTGACTGGTGGATGCACTTGGATTAACTTGAAGGCTCGGTGTGAGGTCCTGGCGAGAGCGGTATGTCTTGCCGATAGAATGACTCTTCGGTGTGACTTAGGATATCAATATATGGTCTCACCAGAGAGCGATAGTCTTGTCGAAAGGAAAAATGAAGTCATTGTGACTTGTGAGCAGCAGTATGAGTCTTGTCGATGAGGAAACTCTTGTCGATAGGAATGAAATGAATGTCAGTGGATTCGGTATGACTCGTGGTGTTTGCTATATCATCTTGTACACTATTGGAACCTACACCGATATCAACAATGAGGTCTTTGGGCATCGGGGAGACACAATTAGTGTCTCACTGACATGCCAACATAGATTGAAGCCTGTTGACCGAGTGAAGACTATCTAATGTGGCTCGTTGTCGACCAATCAAAGAAGTAGAATGGGAACTGTTGGAAGATAGTTCGTTGTGGCAGTTTTGAGAGGAAGCTCAACAGACAGGGGTGACATGGATTTACTTTGTAGTTGCAGACTGTAATAGGTTGGATGGATCGATGGATTGTTGTGTGACTGTATGATCAGTGGATGAATTCTATTATGTGAAGACGGTAACTTGAAGGTTCTTGTACAAGATTGATCATTATGAAAGCTGTTGTAATCTGGCGTCAAAAAGATAAGAACTCTGTATGTAATCATTTTTTACTATAATACAAAGTGACTTCTGTTGGTGTGGTGGGTTTTTCTCTCATAAGGGTTTTTCCACGTATATTTGGTGTTCATATGTGTTTGTTTATTTCTCTGTTTCAGTAATCTCTTTTATGTGCATCTTAATTGGACTGTAATTGAAAAATTAAAAGAGTCTCTGCATTCTTCCCTGAGGATTTTGATGTTAGGAGAGTTGCTTTCGCATCTAGCTTTCCTTACAAGTGGTATCAGAGTCTGACCAATTGTGTTATCCTTGTGGGTACGTTGGGTTTTTTGTGTCAATTTATGTTCAGTGGGAGTCTTGTAGAATTTTTTCAATTTCTAATTACAGATTGAGATGGCAAGCACGTTAGGATATATTGAAATAGAGAAGTTCAATGGCAGCAATTTTGAGTTGTGGAAACTTAAGATGGAAGATCTATTGGTTGATCGTGATCTTTGGATTGTTGTGTCTAGAGCGAAGCCTATAGGAATGAAGCAAGAAGATTGGGACCTTGCAGATAGAAAGTCTAAGGGGCTGATAAGGCTCTGTTTGGAAGACTCCATTCTTTTGAATGTGGATGAGGAGAAGACTGCATCTTCCTTGTGGAAGAGACTGGCATCGATTTATCAAGGGAAGTCCTTGGTGAATAAATTGTTCTTGAGGAAGAAGTTGTATAGTTTGAGAATGCAGGAAGGAGGGTCTGTAGCTAATCATTTGAACACATTCAACATGCTGATTGCATAGTTAACATCTATTGGTGTGAAGACTGAAGAAGAGGATTGTTGTATGCTTCTATTGTGTTCTTTTCCAGACTCTTGGGATCATCTGGTGATGGCTATTCAGAGTACAACATCCAGTTTCAAGATGGAAGATGTTGTTGCATCTTTGTTGTCAGAAGAGATGAGAAGGAAATCTTCTGAGATGGCGAAGGAGGCCCTTGCTATTAGAGGAAGGTCGAAAGAGAAAGGAAAGAAGAATGACAAAAAGTCTAAATCAAAATTAGAGGGGAGATCAAAGTCTCCTGGCAAGAAGTCCAAGGTAAAGTGTTGGAACTGTGGGCAACCTGGTCATGTCCGAAAGGATTGTAAAGAGGAGAAGAAGAAGAAGAAGAAGTATTCTTCCGACAATGATTCTTCTCATAGTGATGGAGACGCCTTCATTGCAGCCTTGGCTACACAGGCATCAGATGATGTCTGGCTGATTGATTCTGGAGCATCTTTCCACATGACATCTCATAGAGACTAGTTTACGAATTATGAAGAATACGATGGTGGAAAGGTGTATTTGGCAAGTGATTCAACTTTGGAAATTGTTGGTCATGGAAGAGTCAAAATCCAATTCCCTGATGGCAGAGTGAAGGGAATCAATAATGTAATACATATACCAGGTCTGGCTCGAAACTTACTTTCTGTAAGTATGTTAAATGATATTGGAGTGCAAGTCATGTTCTCTGGTAATGGCTGCAAGATGACTAGAGACTCTATGGTGCTAGCTAGAGGTGCTTGAATTGGTACCCTGTACAAGCTGGATGCACAGGTTGTTCAATGTAACAGTGTCTCTGTAAAGTCACAAAAAGCTACTCATAGAGGTAAAGAGGGAAATATCCCTAATTATGTAAAATCTATGGAAGTAAAACTTCCAGTAGAGAAGACTATGCTCTGGCATCATAGGCTAGGCGACATAGGAGAAAAAGGTTTAAAAAACTTGAAGAATAAAAACCTGGTTGAGGGGCTTGAAGATTGTAACCTTGAATTTGAATTTTGTGAGCATTGTATATATGGAAAACAACACTGTGTTTCATTTTATTCGAGTCCTCACAAATCTTTTGATTTGCTAGATTATATTCATTCAGATGTGTTTGGTCCAGTGAATGTTCCTTCTTTGTCTAAATCAAGATAATATGTGTTGTTTATTGATGATTATTCAAGAAGAACATTTGTATATTTCCTAAAAAGTAAATCAGAAGTGTTCAGTTGGTTTAAGGAATTTAAAAACCTTGTAGAAAATTAGATTGGAAGAAAAATTAAATGTTTAAGGACTGATAATGGTGGTGAATTTTGTTCTGATGAATTTGAGAGGTATTGCAAAGACCATGGGATTAAAAGACATAAGACTACACCTTATACTCCACAACAAAATGGAGTTGCAGAAAGGTTCAATATGACAGTGATGGAGAGAGCACAAAGTATGCTCAGTAGTGTTGGCTTGGAGGAGAAGTTTTGGGTTGAGGCTGTATCTACTGCATGTTACCTAATTAATCATTCTCCAAATTTTTCTCTTGTTGAGAAGACACCTTTGGAAGCGTGGTCTGGTAAGAAGCCCTCTTTAAGACATTCATGTTTTTGGCTGTGAGGCATATGCTTATGTGTCGTATGAGAAAATATCTAAGTTGGAGAACAAGGCTGTCAAATGTATTTTTATTGGCTATAGCGCTGGCATAAAAGGATACAAGCTTTGGAATCCTGATACATAGAAGGTTGTATACAGTATAAGTGTAATCTTTCATGAGCTGAAGCCTTCTACCTTGGATCTACAGTCAGAGACAAAGTCAGAAAAAAATAAGGATGTAGTTGGAATTCCTCCTACACCAGAGAAGGAGGAATTGAAAATTCAAAATGTACCTGAAACTGAGGAGAGCTCAAGTAGCTCTGAAAGTTCTAAAGAAGAAGAAGAACCTTAGCCTCAACAAGTGAGGAGGTCAACCCATGAAAGAAAACAACCTGATAGGTATGGGTTCTCTTTGATAGATTCTACTTGTGCCTATGCTTTAATTTCTAGCACTGATGAGCCTAGGACTGTAAAGGAGGCATTTAAAATGTCTGATTCATACTCTTGGTTGGAAGTCATGAACAAAGAAATGGCATCATTAGAAAATAATGAAACCTGGAGTTTGGTACCATTGCCTAAAGGCAGAAAAGTTGTGGGCTGCAAATGGGTATTTAAAAAGACGATTGGTCTGGATGGCAGTGTGGAAAAATATAAGGTGAGGTTGGTTGCAAAGGGTTATTCCCAAGTAGAGGGAATTGATTATGGGGAGATTTTCTCTCTTGTAGCTAAGCTAACATCTATCAGATTTATTTTGTCACTTGCAACAGCGTATGACTTAGAGGTCGAATAGATGGATGTGAAGACAACATTTCTTCATGGTGATCTTGAAGAAGAAATCTATATGTCCCAGCCTGAGCACTTTGTTGAAAAAGGTAAAGAGAAACTAGTTTGCAAATTAAAGTAGTCACTTAGAATGTGGTACCAGAAATTTGATACTTTTGTATTGTCTTTGGGATTTGTGAGATCAAAATATGATCATTGTGTCTATTATAAAGCTGAAAGTGATCAAGTTCTTATTATTGCTCTCTATGTTGATGATATGCTGTTCATAGGCAATAGTAAGCTAATGATTTCTGATCTTAAGTCTTAGTTGTCTGCTAAGTTAGAAATGAAAGATCTTGGTGCAGCAAGGTATATTCTGGGGATGGAGATAACTAGGGACAGGAATAGTAGAAAACTTTGGCTCAATCAAAGTAAGTATATCAAGACTTTTCTAGAGAGATTTTGCATGAATGATTGCAAGCAGCTAGTTGTTCCAGTCTTGCAGCGAACGAAGCTATCTGTTGAAGACTATCCAAAATATCCTACTGAGATGGAGGACATGATCAGTGTACCCTATGCTAGTGCGGTTGGCAGTCTTATGTATGCAATGGTCTGTACAAGGCCAGACATTGCCCAAGCAGTGGGATTTGTTAGTCAGTTTATGGCTAATCTTGGAAGGACACATTGGGATGCTGTAAAGAGAGTTTTCAGATATTTGAAGGGCACTTCAGATTTTTCTGTGTTACCATGGGAACTTGGTTGAATCACAGAGGACTCTCAGTATTCGAGGCTATGTGGATTCCGATTGGGTAGGGGACATTGACAGCAGGAGGTCCACTAGTGGATATACTTTCATGTTGAATGGTGGTGCAGTGAGTTGGATGAGTAAGCGGTAGGATGTAGTCGCTTTGTCCACTACAGAGGCTGAATACATGACAACTACACATGCTTGTAAAGAAGCAGTTTGGTTAAAATGTTTGTGTTCTAACATTGGTTTTGATGTAGGGCAAATAACTATTTTTTTGTGATAGTCAGAGTGCAATTTATCTGGCAAAGAATCCTACTTTCCATGCTAGGATGAAACATATCGATGTACAGTACCACTTTGTACGAGATATGGTGGAGGATGGAAAGGTCAGTTTGGAAAAGGTTGATACTCTGGAGAATGTTGCAGATGCATTGATGAAGCCAGTGAGCACATACAAGTTCAGGTGGTGTGCCAATTCAATGGGCCTTAGTGCCCATGATTTTCAGTAGGTTCGTTGTGCTCTGGAGGTGCCTATGTGATCTTTCTCAAGTGGGAGATTGTTGGAAATATGTGCCTCAATCCCATAGGCTAAAACCTCTAAAAGGGCCAAGTCGGTGTGACACCTTTTGTGTCTGGCCGACTAGCAATTTGAATCTTGTTGAATAGTTCAGGTCACTGTGACCTTGCTTCAGTCTCACTGAAGAAGCCTATCGCTGTGACATTTCATTCGGTATAACCTCTCACTGCCCGTGGAGACCTCTTGTTGAATGTTGGCGTTTATCGGATATCGGGGAGAGTCTCAGATGTTTGTTATGAGCTCTTAATGATATGGATGTCTCACCGACAACGTTTTCTATTGAAGTCTTTGGGGAGAGTCTTGGGTGATTCGGTAAGAATTCTTACCGATATGAATGTCTTGCCAACTGGTGGATGCTTCAGAACATGTTTGCTTGATGTGAGGTCTTGGTGAAAGACGAATGTCTTGCCGACTGTCGGGTGCTTCGGTGCAACATAAGAAGTCTTGGTGTAACCTCTTGGGGAGCGATAAGTCTTTCCGATAGCAATGTTGAGGTCAGTGTGACTTGTGAATAGCGATATGAGTCTTGCCAATGATAAATCTCTTGCCAATGGAAATGCTAATGTTTCGGTATCACTTAGGACCTCGGTATGAAGTCCTGGTGAAAGCGATGAGTCTCGCCGACTGGTGGATGCACTTGGATTAACTTGAAGGCTCGGCGTGAGGTCCTGGCGAGAGTGGTATGTCTTGCCAACAAAATGACTCTTCGGTGTGACTTAGGATATCGATATGTGGTCTCACCAGAGAGTGATAGTCTTGTCGAAAGGAAAAATAAAGTCGTTGTGACTTGTGATCAGCGGTATGAGTCTTGTTGATGAGGAAACTCTTGCCAATAGGAATGAAATGAATGTCAGTGGATTCGGTATGACTCATGGTGTTTGCTATATCATCTTGCTGACTGTTGGAACCTACGCCAATATCAACAATGAAGTCTTTGGGCATCGGGGAGACACGGTTAGTGTCTCACCGACATGCCAACATAGATTGAAGCCTGTTGACCGAGTGAAGACTATCCGATGTGGCTCGTTGTCGACCAATCAGAGAATCCGAATGGGAACCGTTGGAAGACAATTCGTTGTGGCAGTTCTGAGAGGAATCTCGACAGACAGGGGTGACATGCATTTACTCTGTAGTTGCAGATTGTAACAAGTTGGATGGATTGACGAATTGTTATTTGACTGTATGATCAGTGGATGAATTCTATTTTGTGAAGATGGTAACTTGAAGGTTCATGTACAAGATTGATAATTGTGAAAGCTGTTGTAATTTGGCATCAAAAAGATAAGTCAAAACTCTGTATGTAATCATTTGTTACTGTAATACAAAGTGACTTCTCTCGGTGTGGTGGGTTTTTCTCCCATAAGGGTTTTCCCACCTATATCTGGTGTTCATATGTGTTTGTCTATTTCTCTGTTTTAGTAATCTCTTTCATGTGCATCTTAATTGGACTATAATTCAAAAATTAAAAGAGTCTATGCATTCTTCCCTGAGGATTTTGACATTAGGAGAGTTGCTTCTGCATCTAGCTTTCCTTACATCGTCCATGTAGACGACGATGCATTTACCAATCAAATCTTTGAATGCTACGTCCATGGCACGCTGAAAAGTTGCTCCAACATTTATCAAACCGAATGGCATCCTTTTGTAAGCAAATGTTCCCCACTTAGTAGTGAAGGTTTTCTTCATTCTGTCTTCATAATTAACAATCACCTGATTATATCCAGAATAACCATCCAATAATGAAATCATCTGAGACCCATTGACAGTCTGCAAGACTTCATCTAGTGAAGGGAGTGGGTAGTTGTCCTTTTCTGAAGCTCTGTTCAAATTCTTGAAATCTACACATAGCCTGATCTCTCCATTTTTCTTACGGACTGGAACCAAGTTAGCCACCCATGTTGAATGTCGTACAGGGAAGATTATTCTTGTAAAAAGCAATTTTTGGACTTCCTTAAAGATCAGTGGTTCAATCAGGGCGTTGATAGGATGTTGTTTCTGTCGAAATGGTTTAGCTTTTGACCTCAAAGGAATAGTATGAGTCATAACAAAGACATCAAATGTCTTCAGATCTTCGTACCCCTAGGCTATTACAACAATATCCTTCTTCAGTTCCCTTAGTATATCTTTTCTAATTGCTTCAGGGAAAGCTTTCCCTATGTAAACATTTCTTTTCGGGCCAAAATAAGCTAGGTTAATAGTTTGATATTCACCTCCTTTATCTTCAGCTGATATCTTCTCATGAGCCCTTGGGTCTGAATCAAAAATTATTTCCAAGGCCACCATTCCCTTTGGAATGCTATTACTTTTTAAATTGAGGACGCCCTCTATATCACAATCTTCAAGGTTCCAATCTCCTTGATCCCTATTGGACTCATCAATGATCTGCCCTTCAAAAACATCTAAGCTTGCTAGAAAGCAAGGATATGTCGATCATCATTAAAGACTTGAAAGTTCTTGATGTTATCAGGAACAGCCGGGGTGGAAATCAATTCTACTAAGAATCTCTTAAGTGTGGAGCCTTGCATGGGTTCCAAGATACTCGCGGCAACATCTAATGAATCAGCTATTTGATTTTATTCTCTAGGGATTAAACTAATCCCAAAAGCATCAAAGTCTTCAATCAGGTTCCATACCTGATTTCTATATGTTGCTAGCCTTTTATTGTGACATGTGTATTGGTTGCACACTTGCTTGATAACTACTTTTGAATCTCCTTTAACCATCAAGGCAATAACTTTCTTCTTATGTGTGAACATCAGCCCCCGAGCTAAAGCTTCATATTCCACCACGTTGTTAGTGCATCTAAACTGCAACCTGTAAGAAGCAAAGAAAGTTTTCCCTTTCGGGCTGGTTAATTCAATCCCAACACCACAACATGTTTTGGACTTGGATCCATCAAACGTGAGGGTCCATAACTGATCTTGAGCTGGGGTTGATCCCTTTGAGGTTATTATGGGCATTTGGAGAAGATGAGCCACAGGTGGGGGCACTTGATCCTTTGCATCAAATATTGGGGGGAGGTGTTCAATAAGTTCCTCATGTGCAATTTCCAATTCCTGCTCGGATATATCATGTAATCTGTGGCTATCCTTCTGACAGTCACTTGTATCTTTGATTAATCCCTTGGGTTTTGGTATACTTGTGAGTGCAGGGGTGTCAAACAAACCTTGGGGTTGTTCTTCATAACTATGTTGATCCGGTATTGTGACTGGGGTAAGTTCAATTTGAGGAGGGACTTCCTTTGAAGGTATATTATCCCTAGTTAGCATTACTGCATTTTTGGCTTCAAATGAGAAGTGTTCTGAAACGGTCTCAAGGTGACTTAAGCTAGTTTCTTCAGATTGGGAGACATTATTTAAAATGCTAATGCAGGGTTGGCAGGTCAATTCAGAATGATTTTGGTAATGCACCCTGCACCAATTAGGGAGTAGAAGACTCTGCAAATCGATATCTTCCCCCAAGACCAGCTGATCCTATTGCAGCTTCCTGATCAATGCCTGTTGATTTTCATTAATCATGGGGTCAGGTAAATTTTGTATTGACAATTCTTTAGGATCAAGAACTGAAAAGGTGAAAATTTCCTCTCTTTTGTAAACCCCTATCCCGGTTTCAAAATAAGCTACCTCGTTGGGACAATCGTATTTAGTGATGATGTGTTTAAGGCGAGGTTCACTTTCAATCCTAATCTGCGTAGGCACTCCCCTCCATGGTAACCACATATGTGAAAAGTTGAGGGAGAGATATCCCCCTATACTTTTCATCAATTCTCTGCTCAACAACATACCATAAGTCTCGGGAATGTCCGCTACTTGAATATCTATATTGGTTAAAATCTTGGGGTCAGACCCTCCTTGCACATGTATATTTCTCAATTCTCCAACTACATTAACCTCTGTTTTATCAAGTTAGATGACCTTCTTGTTTGTTTGGATAGGGTTCAATCCCAATTTCTTGCATACAAAAAATGGCATAACATTGTCGGAAGCCCCTGAATCTAGCAAACAATTATGTAGTTTTTTTCCACAAATTCTCAAACTAAAAAGAAATGGTGGGGTACCTACCTTGCTTCTGTACAAAGTTGCGTTCATGTTTGCAGCAGGTGCCACCTTGGTTTTCCCTTTCGATTTATCATTTTCTTACAAAGCTTTCGGCACTATCTCTCGTTGAGTAGGGCACCACTTTAGGATGTCAAAGTATGATAAAGAGGTTTTTTGTTTCTGCATCTCAGAAACAATATCAAACTCTGTGTTATAACTTGCATTACTTTTGACAACACCAAGTGAATTACCTATGTTATGGAAGTCATGTGGACCTTTTGGTGGAGGAGGGTTATTATCAACACTTTGATTTGGAGGCACCATGTGATTAGGTGGTGCTGATGTAGTGAATGGACCCTTATTCTAATTTCTTAGGAAGTGTCCTCCCTTTGTTTGAAAGGATTGGGCATCATATGCGTCTTCCTCTGGTTCATTCTCATTCTACATTGGGAATGAAGGTTCTTCCTCAAAGAGGTCATAAGTCATTGTTGTATCTACTAAGCCACCTTCTTTATTTGAATTCCCTTGGAATGTTTGGGCATCTGCCTGTGCCATCTTCATGACTTTCTCCATTTCAGGGCAGTTTACCTCAGAATGGGTTGCAGTATCATGCAGCCTACACCAATTAGTCATAAAATTAAGGTCAACCACATTTGCAGTATGTGACCTGTCCTCATTAGCTTGATAATTATGGGAAACTCCACCGTTATTTGGCCCTATATTTCATTGTCGATTGTTATTTGGCCTTTGGTTATATCCTCTATTCTAATTTTGATAGCCTTGGTTAGGGGAGTTTTGGCCTTGATTATTTCTCTGGTTGTGATTGTTGTTATTCTAATAATTACCCTGGTTGTTATGGCTCTGATTAAGATAATTACCTTGGTTTTGAGAGGGGTTCAATCTAAGTTGAGCCATGTCATTTGTGACTTGAGACAAAGTTTTTTTAAGGTCTCCACCTCACTTGTGAGTTGGACTGTCTTTTCACTTTCAACACTCTTAGCAATAGGTGGCTGATCGACATGATTTGGTGTTCCAGCTTGGTTATGATGACCATGTGGGCTGTGATGAACCTGCGATTGTTGGAAGAAGTCAGGAGCTCCATTGGAAAAGAATGGAATAGGAGATTGAGTCTACAACTCAGACATAGGTCCATAATGAGAAGGAGACATCCCTAGGACAATATTGAATAAAGGGGTTGGGCTAGACATCTGATACCCCATTGAAGGAAAACCTCCTCCCAGACTTCCTTGTTGAGAACTAATTTGTTGTTGCAGCTTAATGGCTAGATGATAGACTTTAGACAATGAATCAATATCTATCGGTTGATATGTCCTTTGGAGGAATAAGCCAATCAAAGGGTCTATAACTCTAAAGTATGCTTGAATGGCATTATTCTCAGCAACTAGATAGGGGTCCTGCAGTCTCCTATACATTCGTTGAAACCTGGTATTAAACAAGGGCAAGGATTCACATGGCTCCTTCCTAATGGTAGCAAATTGGTGGAACAAAAGAGCTGGATCCACGTAAACTCTGAACTGATTGATGAAATCATTCTCCAAGTCTGTCTAGGTCAAAATAGAACCTTGTGGAAGATTTAGGTACTAGTTGTATGCCATATCCCCTAAGGAATAAGGGAACAACCTACAAACTACATCATGGTGAGCTACTTGAGCTCTTGTACAAGCGTCCTTAAAAGCTTGTATGTGCTCTTCAGCACTCCTTGATTCCCATGAATGTATTTGGGACAAAATTTCTCAGGATTCTTAGGCATATCATGAAAGCCTCCAGGAATAGTCCCCAATGGAGAGGGATTATTCTGAAAAAATTCCATTGGTAGCGGTGGTGGTGGTTGAGCCAGCTATTGGATGGGTTGAACCAGCTATAATGGCAATTGAGATGGATTCGGTGGTGGATTGATAGGTATCCACTGGGGTATTGGTGAAAAACATGGTGGAGTGAGCAGAGTTGACAAAGGTGGTATGATGGTTTCCCAAGTCTTGCGAATCTTATGTCTTATTGGGGTCTTGAGTACTATAAAAGGTGGTGGTTTTTCAGCTGATCGAAGAACTCTACGGGACCTTTCTGGTGAGAAAAACCTAGTACTATCCAGTTTGCTATTCTAGGTCCTCCTTCTAGTGCCAGTTTTTGTTGATGGTCAGATTAGCACAACAATAGTAAACATAATATTACTATTCTGCTATCCTGAAAGAGAAAGAATAACACATGGATATCTAACTCCCAAGGTCTTGGTAATCGGTTCTTGACTGTGCTAATTTCACTCAATGGTTGATGTGTACTATAATGTTCAAGGGGCTTGTTGGTGTTGAGCTTCTGGATTGTTCTAAGATCAAACATAAATTTAAACCTACTTTAACCAGGGTTTTTTTTAAAGAAACAAAAAAAGATAGATCAAAGCTTTGGAACCGAAGAGAATGATGATTCATCCAACTTAACCAGACTTGTTACCTTTCAAGGAATTCCTAACTAAAATTGCAGAACAAAATTAACTTGTGATTAACACACAGTTTCATTCATTCACAGTACTAATTTCAACAACATATTTTAAATCACCATTTAAACAAAACATAAAATAATATTTCATTCCTTGAAATCTTTGCAAATCAAATGATTAACCCAAGATAAATACCATTTTGAAGCATGATATGAAGTAGATTTAAATCTGGTTGCTTCTACTGTTGGTGAAACAAATAAGCAACATTTACAAATCTGGCACAATCACCAGTGTACAAAAAATCCGTGTCTTCAAATCATCTCCTTCTACACTAAGAAAACTTGAAAAATACATTACTGCCTCTGCTGAATCTAGCTCCTATTCTATTGCTACTCTTAAGTTTCTCTACTTTTAGAAAATCCCTCTATTCTCCTACCTGTTGTTACAAAGAGGCAAAAATGCCATATATATAGAATGTGCCCCAAAAGAATGCGCTGGCCCCTATTTTAGGGTTTACAAAAATATCCCACTTCAGAAGGGTCGGCCCTCAGATTTTTTTGGAATGAAGTTAATGCTACATTCAATGTACATCCCCGGTGTCCATGTTGGTGAAGGATCACCCTCAGGAGAAGCCTTCAAATCTCTTACAACCACAACATTAACTTCATGCCTCTGTGTTCGCCCTCGAGAGCTTCATCGAAACTACTTTGAATGTTCTACAACATTATCATAAATGTCGATCTACCTTTTCCCAGTAGAGATCCCAACTGTTACTGAGACTCATGGCCTTTTCTTCCTTTTGGCTTTCTTGCTCAAGATCTTTCTGCATGTTAACCCCTTCTGGAAACAATCTCCGGCCTCCTCCTAGATCCCCACACCATTGCTTCACCGAGCTGATTGATCATCCTATTCACAAAGTAGATCCATACCTCTCACATTCCATTGATCTTCTTCACAGGGATAGTCACAACAACCAAACAGTCAATGGTTTGCCCTTGGTTCCCTCTGATTGGTTGAACGCATGCCACTTAGGCTTTCCAGGCGGTCAAAGACTACTCAAATGGAATTGCATGTCGGTGAGACACTTTCTGTGTCTCCTCGATGCGATTATACTCTACAGCAACATCGACATAGCATACAACTGTCGGTGAGACCTTATATCGAATGCAAAAGTTATATTGATATCACAAAAACCATCGGCAAGATAATCGTTCAGTCAGCAGGAGGTCATAGCAAGTTCCCATTAGTCACAGCAATATCCTTTTCCATCGCCAAGACAATCACACTCGGCGAGACATCACAACGAGCGAAAACCTCTCGATCGGGAGTCTTTCTGAAGCCACATACCTGTCGGCGAGACCATCGCATTCGGCAAGAGGTCATAGCGGGCGCTAAGAGTCATACCGATATCCCTTTTTCATTGGCAAGTCCATCGCTATCGGCAAGACTCCCCTTAGTCGGAAAGACCTTTCACCGATCTCAAAACATTATACCGAAGGCACCATTCCATGTTGGCGAGACCACCTTCAGTCGGAAAGACTTCAACAATGAAGCCCCCACCTTTCGGCAAGACGCCGGTGAGTCGGGAAGACTTCTCCCCGAGCAACCCTTCTTTCGCCGAGACCTCTAGCAGTTGACGGGACTTCTCCCCGAACTCAAACCTTTCGGCGATACATACACCATTGGTGAGACATCTCCCCGATGACACCCCTTTTCACTGAGACTTCCTCCATTTGGCCAGACCTTATGCCGAAGGCAGAACCTTTCGGCGAGACATTCATTTGTCGGCAGGACCTTTCATCGAAGCCACCCTCTTTTGGCGAGAGCTCATTTCGGGACCACCATTCCATTTCGGCGAGACCCTATCGGGTCGGCAAGACACTACACCGAACCCTTCATCTTTCGGCGAGCTCGGACCATTTCAGGGAGACTCTACCTTATCAGCCAGACTTCATTCTGATCCACGAGACACATAAAAACTCATGGCAACTGAAATGTCTGGGCAATCAGCGTATTTCAAATGATCAGAACCACTGCTAGTCAATAAGACAACGAGAGGGTCTCACCGACTTTCTCCTTAGAGGAAATTTATGACAAATCTGATTGAGGTATGCTTTCTAACAGACTTCATTAAGAGATATCATCGAGTGTATGATTTAATCCTGCAACACAAATGCCTCCATTAGTCCTCAAAGCATATAAAATACATTATTCTTCATCATTTCTCTCAATTTTAACAAAAAGAAACCCAACTTTGGCAGAGGCGGAACCAAGGTGAAACTGGAACCGGGATAGGAGTCGGGACGAGAATAAACATGGAAATAATCAACATTTCCAAGTTTAGCCCACATTCCGGCTCTACATCCGCAAAAGAGACCAAACAAGAGGGACAAAGATGGAAACAAACGCAGGTGGAATCAGAGTAGAAACCGATCCCGGGCAAAACACAAGGGGGGCGGGGGCGGAACTAAATATGAGACTGAAACTTCTTCAAAGTTTCAATTTCGGATTCCATCCCGATCTCGCCTTCATCAACATACAAAGAGACAATAAAAAGAATGAAAAAATAAAAGGGGAAGGGAAGAAAAACATCCCGCGACTAAATGAGCAGAACAAAAAGGAAAAACAACGAGAGAGTTCGATGGAACCGGGACTGGAATGGAATCAGAATCTGAAACTTGGAAAAGTTTCAATGTTTGGCCCCAGTCTGCGCCCTACGTCCACTGGAACAAAGCAGAAAAGGCCCAAGGAAGAAAGGAATTAAGGCATGGGACATAGAACCAAAGAGAAATGACCAACAAACAAGGGAAAAGGAGCAACCCAAAAGTTAGCTGAAAACAACCAACGAAGAAGACACAAAAAGAGAAGGCAGAGTCAGAGTCGGGATGGAAAATGAACCAGAAACCTTGAAAGAGTTCAATGTTCAGATTCGGCCCCGAACCCGGCTCTGACAGAACAAAAGACAGACTTAGGAGGAAAACAAAAGAACTCCTAAGACCAAACCAGAAAACCAAAGGTGATGAAAAAAAAAGAAAAAGGGGGACCCATTTTGTTCCAAAATAAAATGGGGTGGTTATGCAAGGAATAATAGGTATCCAAACCTTGCAACACGTGTTTCACAAACCCATGATGTGTATTATGTTGTGGGAGGACTTTCATGCCAATTATAGGCTTCAAAACCAGGATCGTGATACTTATGATGGTCTGGTGAATGCGATTCCAACTGATATGCTTCATAAGGTGGGTGTTCATGGCACCAAGCCCTGGTGGAAGGACTGGAAGTGGTACCCAGACACCCCTTTTAAAAATTACAAGCCTAGGTTTTGTTATCTGTGGCTTTTGCCTCATTTTCCTATGATTGAAAGTTTGAACTAGTAGTGGCATCTCCAGTCTCTTGTTTCTGTTTAGCGTACAATATTCTTTACCACTTGGTCTACAAGTGTTGAGCCTAAAATCACCCACTTGGCTTGGTGTATTATTTTCCAAGGCTTACCTGTGGGGTCTCAGCTAGTCCACTTTGGGGTCTAGGACCCTCGTTTCCCGTTATGAGGGAAGCTGAGTCATTTAAGAATCTTTTTTGGTTTTGTACCAGGCTCAACAGTTTTGGAATTAGATTCATGGCTTCTTTTGGTCATTTAGGCCAAAGCCATTCTCTTGGCACATGATTCTATTCGGTGATTCACCCAAGCTTCTTGCTAAGTATACCCAACTTTGGCACACTTTCAGGGTGGAAATCCTCTTCAACATTTGGAAAGATAGAAATGCCTACATTTTTGCTCACATCCAGATTGATAAATATGTATCTTTATACTCTAAAGCAATTATTTGTTCTAATGTTATTTTGCAAATTCAAGTTCAAGCTAACAATGTTGCACTTGAGGTCTCTCACCTCTAGGTGCTTCTGGACAACTGGGGAAATGCCCCTTGCACCGTGCCTTGGGTGCCCTCTTCACCTACCTCTTCCTACGGCTAGTCATGCCCATGGGGCCGGCGGCAGATTTGCTTTGATTTCCATCACTCTCAAGATCCTCCCCGTTGTGGCTCCCACCCTCCTTAGCAGTCACATTCTCCTCCTCCGCAGGATGACCTAGGGTGGCCCTTTGGAGGGGTAGAAGGGAGCTGTGATGGAACCTCTGGGTGGCTCTCTGATATTGCTCTTGGTAGCAACTCTGGTTGGTTGGACACTACAAAATGGATCTCGCGTTTGGAATTGGAAATTTTTCCCAGGTGCGAGGATAAAGAGAATGAAAAAGATAAAGAAGATGATGATGGTTGGGGCCCTCTTGAAATCACTCCAGACCCCGTTGATGTATGGGGAAATAAACTGGATGACAGGGACCCTCTTGGGACTAATGGCACTGCTCTGGCTACATAACGTCCATTTTTATTTTCATGTTTGTAATGTTTATTTCTTTCTGGGCTTGGTCCATGTGCCTCTCGAGGTGTGCCTTTTGACCACCCACCTTTTTTTGTGAATATGTATTATTATCTTTATAATTAATATAGATAAATGCCTATTCATAAAAAAAATTGTGTGTATATTGTATCATATATATAGATGTACATATATACATATGTTTTATTTAATATCTTATGAAAATACAATAACCATGCATTCTACTTGCAAAGTAGATCTTATCAAATGTATGACAACATCAACAAGGAGAAATGTAAGGCAAGGAGTTGACATCAATATAATAAAGGTGTCATGATAGCTTAATGAGACAAAGAACAACCATAACAACATATCAATGGCAATGTTACAACATAAATTACTACCATACTTAAAATAGAATAAAGGTATTCAATAACACATGCAACAAATTAAAAAATACACAAATACTCTATGTGTGTGTGGGTTCTTGAAGTCATGGTATCTCGTTGATTTGATTCCCTCTCTCTGATGATACTCTCCCTCCTCATTTGGGAGGGGGAACTAGTTTTCCTACATCCACTTCATTTAACCAACAAGGTAGTTAGTCCATTAACCATAATATTAATAACATAATATGAACACTTCAATAAATAATAATCATGAAGATAAGGAATCACATCTATTTATTTCAGTCATTATCAAATCTAATATTCTATTTTTGCATATCATAGGTAAAATAAAATTATATCAACATAATTATTTTCAAATCATAATTTAGATAACATAATTTAAAATGCATAGAAAATAATTTAACTTATAATTAGTTAAAAATAACATAAATAAACTTGTCCAAAAATAGGTTGTGACAAATATTTTCAATAATCTTCTTCTAATCCAATCCCATTTAATCTAAATCCAAATCCATTTTCTTCCCTCTAATCATGATCCAATAAAATCGATTCAACCTTCATTTTAATCTATATTCATCCTCGCCCCTTTAATCATCTCTTTCCTATCTTTCATCCTTTTTCCATCATCATAACCAATCATCACCTTCAATCGATATTTTCTTCCATCTTATCCTTTCATCCCTGCATCCTTCATTTATTCCATCATCCTAAGGTCCTAGATCCACCTTCCCCTTCCAAATACTATCGAAACCATAAAAGTCTCTTTTGAAGTCACATATTAGCATATTCATTCACCCTTCAGTATATTTGCACCCTAAGCCAAAGGTTCCATATATAAGCCATTTTACCTTTCAATGTATTTGTTCACCCTTAAGTGTATCTACACCCTAACCCTTAATTATATAATCCATTTCACCTTCCAATGTATCCATTCACCCTTCAATGTATCTAAATGTTGCTTTAGTGTATCCATCATAGAGCCATTTCACCTTTTAGCATATCTATTTATGCTTCAGAATATGCACTCTGTCTTTTAGCATATCAATTAAATTTTTTGACTCTTCTATTTCAAGGATCCCCAAACCAATTAATCTCATCCAATCTAATCAATCAACCATATCCTAAATCTAAACTTAAACTAAATCCTAATACGATCTTTAATAACCCAATCTTAAGATCTTTTCTTCCATTTTCTTCTAATCCATTTCATTTCTCTTCTAGTCATATCTTTCCATCTAATCTCATCCTTCATTCTCATCCAACTCATCAAACGTTCATCATGACTCAATCTTATTTTGATGAGTCCCCTCATCATAACCATCCCCACAATCCATCCCATATCAACAATGATGATATTCTTATTGATTAAGATGAGTATAAAATAAATCTCCTTGATGCCATCATCACTATAAAGATTTCTCCAAGCTTCCACCACTCACCCATCCACAATAAAATTCCTTTTAACCAAATAATTTCTAGCAAAATTTATCACATCATGCCTCCACACGTATATGTTGGTCATCTTATCCTGCCTTTGACAAGGGAAATCCATTATATCCCCATCCTTATCTCTCCCTTGTCCCTTACCTACATATCCCTATCATCCAACATCCATTATTCCATCTCATCCCCCATCCATATCACAAAATCCATCCTTTTATGACACCCAAATAACCTCCTCCCATAATGTAAATCCATTGTTCTACTATCCACCAATCCATGATCCTAATCCTCCATCTATTCCTAATTCTCAATTTAAGCCTAAACCATACAAAAATTTCTCTCCCAAATTTCTCTAAGAAATTAGAGCAAAGGAAACATCACAAAATACATATCAAAAATTTGCAGAGTAATGTTATCCCACTCATCCATCTAAGATCATCATTGATGAGGCCATCATTCATCTCATACCTATCATTCCACTTCAAAATCCTAACACCAACCAACTCCAATCCTATGAACCTCATGATTCCTCCATCCCTCTATCCACCCAATTTGAGGAGTCTATCCAAAACCCCTACCCTATCATACCACCCACACAAATCAAAACATGACAAGAGATTGCTCCAAATCATATTGAAACATCATCCCATGGTTCAAGAGCACCTTGTTTAAGTCATTAAATTAAAAGGTCCTAGTTTGAGTTTTGTGAATTTGGAGTCTTTTGATGTAATAAGGCCATGTCAAGGCCATTCTAGTGTTTTAGGAGTCATTTTGAGTCAGTTGGGGGATTTAAGAGTTTATTGTGCAAAAAGTGTTAAAATTGAAAAGTTGTCAAATTTGTAAAGTTGCAAAATTGCAACAAATTTGAATATCAACGGTCAAATTTTTGAAAGTTGGTTTTTGGTGGTTGAATTCGGTTGGGATGGTTGGGTTTGGTGTCTTTGTGTTTAAAATACCTCTCATGTTTTGAGGTAGGGGTTGGAGGTTCTGAATTTGGAAGAGAATCAATAAAAACTTCTTGTTGCTTTGCAAATTTATGTATTTTACCAAAAAATATGATGCTTTTCTGATTTGTACGGGTCTATACAAGGTGATCTTGATCTTTTATGGATAGAATCTTGTGGGAAGCAGGCTTAATTCCATTTTAGACTTGGTTTTGTTTGATTTCAATTGATTTTGTGCATTTTAGAAGCCAATTACAAAGGACCGACCTGTATACCTTGTTCAAGGGTTTTGAGTGTGTTAAATTGACATTTTTAAGCCTTTCCAGCCACTATTTTCTCCTATAACTTAGTGGAAATGCATAATTAGGGATAGAGAACATGTGTGCAAGGTTTCATGAGCAGGGGAGGCCTGAATGGTGGTTTTTGTCGATGCCCTAGATGGCATTTTTGTGTGTTTTGGAGTGAAAAAGAGAGGTTAGAGAGGGTGAATGGTAGAAACCCTTTGGGACAGCAAAATTTTAGGATTGATTAAGCATGTGCAAGTTTATTGGAGGGTGTTTGAAGCATTTTTTTGGTGTTACGTGATTGTGATCATGGATTTTCAATAAACCCCACCCTAAATAAGGAAAAATGAGGGTTTGTTGAATAAGTGTCATGGTGGGTTTTCTTGGTTCTAAAAATTATTGATTTGGGGGTTTTGTAGACTGAAGAATGACTTTCAATAGGTTTTGGGGGTTGGAAATTGGTTTTGAGGGGCGTTGCTTTGAAAAATAGGCCTAATTGGACAAATAGGACAATGTGGGAGTTTGGTTTAGGAGGATTTGGTCCAAAGAAACCTATAGTGGTTCTTAGATGTGTTAAAGTACTTGAAATTGGGTGTCTAAAACTGTAAGGATAGTCTTGATAGGGTTTTGGAGTCAAAATTTTTGAAAGAGAAATTTGGTCAACACACCTACAAGTGAAACTAGGTGTAGTTATGAAAGATTGGTGAAATAGGGTTTTGGGAGTGGCAAGGTTGGTTCAAAATGTATGAATTGTGTTTGGTGATTTGAAGACCTCCCTTGTTTGGCATCATACCATCCAAATGAAGATCCCATCATCCCATCTAATCCATGTCATGATCCCTTATCACCTCCTACTCAAAACATCCCAACATCATCACCTTATCCTCTGAGTATTTCTGTCACAGTAGAAAAATAATGCATATCCACCACCCACCATCCTCCACATAAGAATGGAATCACATATTGCTTCCAAAATAAACAACATCCCATTGTAAATTGAATGCTCAAAAGCATGAACCATCAAGGAAAATACTTAGGCCTTCATGAAAAAGGTATATTGGAATCCCGTCCATATCAAAGAAAATCCACACTCACAAGGCCTTGGTCATGTATCCCAAGGAACCCAATTCAAATATGTTGGTACAAAATTTATACAACCTGAGATGACTTCTTCCAAAACCAAAATAGCTACTTCCCATTATTCCTCCAACCCATTTATATCCACCCCCTCCTCCATCATACCCACCAAAAATGACTATCACTATCCTTCCATCTTGTAAATCCATTTTGGGTCACTATGTCCCACAATCCACCATCACATATCCTCCACCTACTAAATCAATTTTGGGCCCTTATATCCAAAAACCTCATCCTTCGTCTCATTTTATTTATCCCCTCATCTGCTAATCCCCTATCTCTATCATCCATCATAAACATCTCACTCCTACAATCCCCAATCAAGATCTACAAAGGAACATATCCATGCACCCCATCCAAGATCCCACCTCTATAAATATATTCATATTCTTTCCACATCATCCATCTTCTTGCACCCATGCAATTGCTATTGGAAGGAATTTGAATGCCAAATAAAAATACATAAATCTAAACCTCCACCAAAATCTAAGGATTTCCATGTCCCTTCAAAATGATATGCTACAATAAAGAAAAATTGGATCCCAAATCCACATAAATCACAAAGGCTATAAAGGCCCCCAAATACAAAAGTAAAAACCATGTGGATTTGAAAGCGACAAGCTACAAAGATTTCAAAGAAAAATCCAAAATGAAATCCAAAGTTGCTAATAAGTATCCCTATCCTCCATCTCCTAAGTTTTTTTTTGGTCCCTATGTCCCAAAATCCACTATCATATATAATCCATCATCCCCAAATCCTACATCCACTTCTAAACCTTCAACACCCATCATGACATGTGTCAATGCTAGTCTTGATAACATTCCCCCATAACATTTCCATCCCATCCTAACATCCACACACTTTCCAACACTTCATCCCTTATCCCACGTATCTCCAAGAATTTGCATAATCCACCCATCCTAATAAGGCTCACCAACATCCACTAGTCACTTCCAAATGGGCTCCTATCACCTCGATGTGGAAATAAATGCTTGAATAATCCATCTTCCCTCTTACTCCTCCATCAACATCCCCATCCACCTAATCTTTCTTGTTATGGAACTTTTTCCCCAAAGTGAAAAGAAAGTTATGAATTCATTAAAGGGAGATAGAAAAATAAAGATATTATGATCCTTTGGTTTAAATGAAGATTAATGAATAATATTTAAGTAAACACTTTTAAAAAGGAATAAATAATTATATTTATTAAATAATAATTAAAGGAAACCTTTGTGACAGGGTGTGATGGTTTGGAAACCACCCCTTAAGGTAATGCATTTATGTGAGACTTGGAAAGGGACATGGAAAACACTCAAGGAAGAAAGAAGTGGTTTGGTAGGGCTATGAGCATTGGAGAAGGGACACACAGAGTGTGTCCAACTCGAGGTACAAAGTACACTTGGAATTTTCTTGGCCAAGGCTTTGTGCGAGTAGGCACACCTCTTTGTGTGAGTAGGCATGCCTCTTTGTGTGAGTAGGCACATTTTGTGTTTTTACACATGTCCTCCAATTGCATCATAGTGAGAGTCAATACTAATGAAATCTTCCTAGGGTGAGAGTGGTTTTTCCAAGTGCTATGATTCAGATAAGTATCAAAAACCATTGATGCTACAATATATTGGGAATATTATATATATGGTTTTGATGATAATCTAATTGAATTATATGGATGTGTTATTCAATTTATCATGTTAATTATTTATTTTGGAATTTTTACTAAATTATCATATATTTCCCTTTACATTGGTTATTCACATCTATTTTAATAATATTATAGCTTATAAAGTATCTTAATTCTAATATTCAATTGATTAAATCTGCTGCTAGTACTTAAATAACTTAAGGAGAAAATCATGGTATCAAAGCCAAATAGGCTATAATAATCATTTTTATCATTGATAAGTGATATGTGTATTTAAATGTTTAGCATAATTTATTTATTAATTTTTATATAGGTAATTTATATCTATCATGACTATACATATAGATGACATGATCTCACCTCTATACTTTTTGTCAACAAACTCCTATATTCATTATTATTTGGGATCTTAATTTCTATGTATCCATTTAGTACACATCAAAATTACTTGAAATTTTCATTTTTTTATAAATTAATTTTATGTCCACTCTATAGTCATTGTGTTCAAATAGGCCACATTTCTTTAAATCTTATCTCAAACAATTCACATGCATGATTGTTGGCTCTACACTTTGCATACATTTCTACTATAGTATTTCTCGCTATTTCTCCTAATAAAAATAATATTTATCTTCTAAAGAAGCATGGTTATAAAATCTCAAATTTAAGGAGTTACAAATTTTAAAAGATACATCTTCTAAAATATATTGGATCATTTTATAATAGCTAGTGCAGGCTATCAAATATGAATTATTAAGTGTTCATTGATTTGGGTGAAACAATGCGACTACCATGTTAGAATGCTAGCAAATGTTGCAACACTCTACTTTACCTATATCATTCACATTGTTAAAATAGTTTCTAAAAACAATCATCTTGTCGTCCCTTGCTCTCCCCATCCCTAAAGTGCTATCGAACGTAGCTTTTAATAGAATGAAAATTTCATATTTGCTAGTACCCAAAAAGAAATATATTCTCTTCAATTGATTTCAAAAGAATTTTCCTACAACTCTAAAAGAAGAAAAAGCTTCATAAAAGTGATATTTTCACAAAATTTGAGCTCATAACTAATCTTCTCACGTTGGTGACAAATTTCCCTTGCTCACTTCCAAAAAGATAATCAAAAGATTCAAAACCATTAATTCAAAAACAATCTAGCTACTATCACTTTTTTACTTATATAAGATTCTAAAGCTCCAAATTGACCCTAGGATGAATCTCCACCATTTGACCTTCCCATTCATCTTATTGATTATTAAATCTTTTGACATCCACTAATCCCATTTTAATATGATGGCCAACCATCCAAGAAATTTGAGAGTGCAAAATGTCAAAAGCCTGCACACTAAAAATTGGATCAAAAGCTTAATCAAAACTATCTATATGACACTACCACAAAAGCTCTTATTTGCAAACACTTTTTCTTCTCATGCTGGAAATCTTTCCAAATCATTAGATCTCAAGCAGGCTCAACTACCATCCTCCATACTCACCCCCTTTGCTATTGTTAAAAAATATTTTCCACTGCCAATTGAAAATCAAATTAAATGGCTAAGAATATTTTGAGTTTAAAAGCTTGTTTTATAAAAGCTTTAGTTACAAAAGAAAAGTAAATGGATTTATAAAAGCAACACAAATTGCTTTATAAAAATCCTTACATATATATTTTTTTAACAAATTTTATCTTCAAACCTATATTTACAGTTATTTTATTTTAAAACTCCAGCTTTAAACGAAAAATAAAAGTCATGCAACACAATAGCATCATGTAGTCATCAAAGTTGGCCACAAACAAAGCTTACAAAAAGAACAACATACAAGAAAGTTAAGAGGTATTTTTGAAGTTCTATTGAATGAGGGATTTTTTTGTGAATTTTATAGAGATTGGTATGCTGAAGCTTTTGGATTCTCCACTTGCTTACTTTTTTAGTGTTTTCCAGTAATCCTCACTGTACCTTATTTTTCCTATGGGATTATAAAGTCCCATTTTCAAAGCCATTTATTTTATGTAGAGTAAAGCCTAAAGACTGCAAATTTTCACCATTCAAGCTTGTAATTTCTGAATAATTTTACGTAAAGTTGTCCGGATTTGTAAAATTTTATGCCCTTTGATCAGTTTGTTACATCTAGAATTCCCCTTTTCATAGAGCTTTGATATTTATGAAATATTTTGAGCTTAATTTTTTTTCCCATCCTTATAGCAAATTTTACTCTATGAGTTCATTGTATATAGTGATTGCACACGCCTAATTAAAATCTATGGAGGAATTAGTGTTCGGTGCTCTCCATAATTTATTTTAATCTTTTATTTTCTAGTTTTATTAAATCATTTATAAAAGGAAATTTAAATAGGCTTTGTGGCCCAATTAATAAAGTTTCCATGTCTATATTCCAAATTTATTTAAATCTCATTCAAAAAATTATTTTCAGCTTTTTATAAAATTGAAAACTAAAGTTTATGATTCAAAAATAAAAAATTCCTTCAAATTTGCTAAAATTGATTCACCAATGTGCTAAAAAAACTAAGAGTCCTTTTCAAACAAATTACTTCAAATTGCTAACCTACTTTATGTTGCTTGGGTTTGACCTATGTTGTGAAACTAGTCTAGCAAATGGAATTGAACTTGGAATTATGGAAGTGAATCCATAGATAATTGGAGATGGTAATAGATGTTTTGAGCTCGTTATCTATGTTTGAAATAGAGTGGTGTTTTAGCAAATGGAATTGAACTTGGAATTATGGAAGTGAATCCATAGATAATTGGAGATGGTAATAGATGTTTTGAGCTCGTTATACCTATGTTTGAAATAGAGTGGTGTTTTAAAACACCATTTGGGAACTTTCCTAGGAAAGAATTTAAATTCCTTTGGTCAAGCCCCTATGTGAATTGATTTAGTAGTTATGGAATAATGATCAAATCTAGTAGGAAAACATAGAGGGATAAAATTCTTCATAATATTGTTGCAAATGTATCATAAATTCCCTATGTTAATGCTCTCAAATAAGTATTGTAGACACCTAAAATTGGCCACTCACATTTGGTCAATTTTACCCCATAATTTTATCTAATCCCCTCCTAGTC